>CM018101.1:84281856-84526827 GCA_008658365.1 Alca torda
AATCATCATTATTTAGGTTGGAGGGTGGCCGTTTGGCAGACAAAGGTCAGACTCTTCAGTGGGCATTCCAGCAGACACCTTGGAATGTAAAGGATCGTGCCTCTGGAATAATGCATGTTCTTTGTAATGGCACGTTGTTGTTACACTGCACCTTGCAAAGACCAAGCAGTGTAACCATGTAATTTTCAGATGGACATTATGGCTCATTTTGAAAGCCAGGAGTAAGTAATGGCATTGTTTTGGTTTTGACAGCCAGCTAAACTGTTGTGGTGTTCCTGTCGCAGAGCTCTCCAGCAGGCAGGGACCGACTGACGGAACCTGTTGGGGTTTTGTGGCAGCGTCCCAGTGTGGGCTTCAGTGGACATCAGCTTTGAAAACAGATTTAGTATGAGTAAAATTCTACGTGGTGGGAAGGCGGATGAAGGTGTCACTCAAAGGATTTATTTCTGCTTTTTAGGAGCCCCGTCCAAAGTGGAGGTGATTTCTGGGGCCACTCCTCATGCTGAAAGCCAACTAGAATACAGGCGATTGAGCCAGTAAATTAAACCAACAGATTTTTCCTCAAGGGCGTTATAGAAATGTTTGCATTTGGGGTTTGTTTTTTTTTTCCCTTTGCCTGGTCTATGTATTTATGATAAAAGAATACCTGAAAAACTAAGCCGGCTTAGCAAGTCATTTATACACTACTGTTAGCTGGAGAGCTCTCGCTGTAAGACATGGATGAGAAATACACAAATTACTTTATAGGTGGTGTTTTTTTTCCTTTCCCTGTTTCCCCGCCTTTTGTCACAAATCACTGTTGGATGTGTCACTCTTCTTAGTCTTCCTTTAGCCTCCGTCTGGTGAGCGAATATGAACTGAGGAACATGAATCTGAAACACACATTTAAACCCAAGGCTGAAGAGGTTCAAAGTAAGGTGACCCTCAAGTGTGATCAGATTCATAAAAAATGGCATTGGAGGATATCTGTTGTTTCTGCCTATTTTACAAGCAGTGCTGTCAGTCTTCTGGAGGCTGTGCAGGAGAACAGGGTGGCTCTCGCAGTAGAAGAGCGTGGTGATGCAGATTGAAAGAAAAAAGCAATTCCTGTAACGAGCTTTACCAAGTAGTACTAATTTCTTTGACATCTAGGCCACTGTTCTGCACTCCGTCAGCACCAGAGGGAAGGGAACACAGGCAATGTCGAAAGCAATGAGGCTGCTCTTTTGCCCCGCTGCTTTTTCGCTGTAGTTCACGCACCCCCCGTTAGCGCTGGTGCCAGCTCTTGCCAGGCACCGGCTCCATGGCAGCCACTTCTCCAGCGGCGAATGTGCTCGCGCGTGTGAAATAAAGGAGTAGACAATAAGTTCCTATTCCATTAGTGGTGCTAAACAGGGAGAAGAAGAGCTGCTACATCCCCTGAACTCGATGGAGCGTGATAAGTCTTCCCTTGCCCTACATAAGCCCTGGAGCAGCTACGGGCCGCCAGCCGTGTCTGCCCCGCCGGGAGCCAAGCCGTGCCCTCGCGGGACCAACGGGCAGGGTCTCCTGCTCCAGGCACAGGCAGGGGGTGCAGCGGGTGCAGGACCCGCATCTCCGGCACATCTTTGCCGTGTTGCTTTAAGCGAGACTAGGTCAGCAGCACACAAACGTGCCGCTCCAGCTGGTGGATGCAATATCTGACGGCCCACTCCGTCCCGGGGGATGGTGGGGCATCTGTGAGAGGGGGAGGGGGCTGGGAGACGAGGAGGAGGGGAGAGAGATAAATCAGCAGCCTATTTTCTTGTATTCAGAGCTGAAATAGCATGGCTAGGTGGAATAGATGCTGGGGATGCCTCTTCCCACCTCATTTGTGATGCTCAGGACGAACCTTGCTCTGCAAAATTACAGTAATACGAGCCACTTGCTTCTTTTTCAAACTTAATATTCCAACAGCAAGCAGGAATGTATTGATTTAAGCATAATAAAATTATATTTATGTAATTTTAATTTATTTTTAATTCCGCATTCAGAATACTGCCAGACCTAATTCTTGCCTGTTTCCGTCCTTCAGACAAAGCCGGGACCAATCAAGGCAGCCAGTTCTCACTCTGAGCGCTCTGCTTTAGCGTACTGCTACAACTGCTCCCGCAAAGGACACTTCGGATACGTAAGTCTCAGCAGCCTCTGCCTTGGTGTTGAGGATACCCTTGGGGTAGAAATTCATCTCCGACACAGTGTGTGGTTGGAGGAGCCGAGCTGATGCTGTGCAAAGGGCCGCTCTAACGAAATATTTGTGGCTTTGCAGCATCGCTGCAATCAGTGGAGGCCAACGTATAAAGCGATCTCGCCCATATAATTTAAAGATATGGAGGAAAAGAAAAGTTACTGTCTCTCTTTGGCAGATTTATTGATTTGTTTTTTAAACCCTAAATCAAAATGAGACTGCCTGGGAAAGAGAATACTCATTGGAAAACAGACAATTACTGAACACAGCTTTTCTTCTTTTTTTCTTTTTTTTTTCTTTTTGTTTTCCTGTGGATGATAGGATGAAATATTAGTGCCTTACTGCCATGTTCAATATCATGTAAGGTTTTTCACCACAATCAGTCCAACAATTTGTATGCCTATTTTAAGAATTTTCTGGTTTTGCCTGCTCTTGATGATCCTTATTTGTACTTTCTTAGCTTAATTCAACATCTGAATTAAGTTTGACATCATCGTTCTGTGAGTTACACAGCCTGGTGAAGGAGGGCATCAGGAACTTCAGTAAAAGTGGCTTCAGTAAAAACTGGAGGTGTGCTGCATCTTTTAGGACTCCTTGCTGTTGTTTGTCACCTTTATCGTGACACCCTGTCATGACAAGTACAGCTCTCTACCTGCAAATATCAACAGCAAACAAATGTTCGTTCTTTTCTTTTATGGAATAAGTTCAGGAGCCACAAGTATTCTAGAAAATTAATGTTACTGATGTGTTTGATGGGTAAGTTTATAGTTTCCTACAGCTTAGAGACAGAAAATTCCCAGCAATTTCCTTCCTTCTCTCCTGCACGCTCCGTGCATCGATTCCAACTACTGAAGATGTATCGTTAAAAGCTTGTTGCTGTTTTCAGCTAAATAGTTAATCCCTGTGGGGAGCAGCGGGACAGGTAGGGCAGGTTTGCTGAGATCTTCTCCTGGTAAGGTAAGCAGAAGATTTTTAACACCAGGCTGTCCTGGAGACAAGTGAAGATTTTCCTGTTGAAGGGTGGCATCGAGGCCACCGCGTAGGTCCAGGACACGCTGTGCCTGTGCCGGCAGGCGGGCAGGGGCAGGCAGCCCCAGCTCGGTAAGAGAGGAGGGTCTGCCAGCAGCCCGGAGTCGGCCCTGGCGCGGCAGCACTGCCGGCCGTGCCTCCGCCACAGCACCCGTCCCAGTCCTCCGCTTTGCCTGCGGGACACCCGCTCAGGACACAGCTGCGCCAGCGGCGGCAGTGTGAGACCACGCCATATGGGCACGGGGACCGGCTTGTTCTGCCCGCTGTGGGGAGTGGAGTTGATAAAACCTGTGAAAGTGGCACTGAAACTGATCCAGCTAAAGAAAACCGTAATCAAACCCCTGACAGTAATATAAACACTAAAATAAGCATATACAATAAAAACTGAAGTGACAGGATTGAAGAAGTGAGACTGATTGCTGGAAATCAATAAGGAACATTTTACTAAACTGTCAAAAAATGGCTTTTGAGGGAGACAGAGCCATAAATGGATACAAATAAGGCTGCTGTAAAAATAATTAGTAAATGTGGGAGGAGCTGGTAGTAATTACTTGGATAGAAAATGGTAGAAACTATATAAAATCAGTAAGGGAGTAAAGTGAGTCAAGGACAGCACTTTACGGCTACCAAATTAAAGAGGATGAGACAGTATTTTGGCTAGCTTACAATGAGCAGAAATAACCTGAGCAATGACTGTCAATAACAGCACAGAAGGGCAAAAATACCAGATCTTTCTACATGCACACAGAAGAATGTTCAGGACACACACTGAGTTATGTAATGATAGCTCAGCATTTGCCCCCAAATCACCAGACTTTCCATCCAAGAACGGTGGAGGACATCGGGCTGGCAGCCGGCGCCTGCGTCTTCGCAGCGGCGCAGCTGGGCAGGCAGTAAAAGCATCCGCGACGCGACGGGCAGCTCTCGCTGGCCGAGAAAACCGAGGTCGCAATCAGTGACTGAGTTCTTGCGCTGAGCAGCTCTGCCACCGCCTGAAAGATCCCCTGTAACGTACGGGGGGAAGAAAGGGGGTTCGTTGATAGAGTTTTTTCAAATGTAAATATTTTTAAGCAGGCAAAAAAATCCTCGTGATGACAAGCATCTCTTAACGTTTTTCTGCTTCTATACCCCAGGAACCCTGCTCTGTTGCCTTTTTGAGCAGTTAAAGCACGGAATAGCAAACTGACCAAGAAGGAAAGGCTGGGGTTAGTTATATATAGATGCCCCGTAATCAGTGCTTCCCACTGCAGTCCGTTTCCTTTCGTGTTACCATTTAATCTAGGTTAGGAACATCAGGAATTCCTCTCCTTTGCTAGAAGAGACCCTTCCCAACAACAGAGGCGAGAATGAAAAATTTGCTAAATCCCAGAGTTAACTGTGCAGTTCCAGTAAGGAGGTCATTGCAGATCATCACTTCTTGATGTTTGTAGAAATGGAAATAGTTCAGACGTAAAGGTCAGAGGTCCCAACACCTGGCAGTTATGTTTCCTGAATTTGCTGTATTGTTTATTAAGGTAGTCATGCTTTTATGTAAACTAAGGATTTAATAAGGACAAGAAATCTTATTTACTTTAGTAGACTTCACATCATTATTCGTTTCATAGGAGTCCACGCGTCCAAAACATTGTGCCTTGTGGTCCACAGCAAGGACGTGCTCATTTTAAAGGGCATCCCCATAGGAGAGTTAAGAGGGAGGGCAAGCTAACGAGGGACAGCCCACTGCGTTATTGCGGCTGCAGCAAGTTCTCAAGGCAGCGGGGATAAGGAACCCTCCCGTATCTGCAGATGTGCCTTGCGTTCACATCCCCACGTGGCAATGACAGAAAATTCCTCCTGCAGGGTGGTAGCAGGCTCTGCTTTCCCTCCTCTGTACGGAACCTCCGGCGCTGACGGCTCTCCCCAGAGTGTTTAGCAGTAGGCGCTGCAGAGCAGCAGTGGCACCTTCCTTCAGAGGGGTGGACATAGCCAAGTGCACGTTGGACGCTGCTGGGCTGGTTTATCAATGCAGTGGAGATAACAAGGAAAAGAGGAGCGGCGATTTGGGTGGCATGTACGTTTCATTCACTACGGCTTCTCTGTCAGCATATGAACAAAAGAAAAATCATGAATGGGCAGGTGCCTGCGGAGCCCTAGATCTGATGTGGGATCTCAGTCAGTGTGTTTCACAGGTGTCACAGAAAGGTGAATGGGTCTTTGCATACACCTGTGTAAAGCCAGTTTATGTTGCTTTCAGTAACTTCTTTGGCAACGTTTAGGGATAACATTTTCTTTCATTTATTCCAGATAGGCAGGCAGCTTTGTGCCTAAAGGTCACTCTCAGGTTTCACTCATGTGAAACACAGGTATTTGAAGTGTCGTTTCTCTGTTTTGCTTTTCTCTGCTCTTGAATCTGAGGGAGGTACGTGGAGGACCTGGGAGAGGTGAGGGAGGAGGTTTCTTTATGTGGCGATCGCTGGCTGTTGAAGGTATTCAGCGTGAAATCCAGTCCATCTTCCAGGATATGCCTGTCTCAGATGAATAGCTACCGAGGACGGCCTCAGGCGACGGATGGCCTTGTGTGCCCCCTCCTAGGTCCCTATCAGCCTCATTTTGCAGGGGGTGAGGCTGAGCCCTCAGGCTTGGGTGGGCTCCAGCGTTGCTCGTCCACACTGCTCTGAGCATGTGGAGACGAGGCAGATGTCACACAACCTAATGGTACCCTTTTGCAGGATGCCACAGAGAATAACCTGATTCTTCATTTAATTTCAGCCAAGCAAAGACCAAATACAAGCTGAGAAATATGAATTACATCTGAAATGCATCTTTGATGTACTCTGCCTTTAAAAAAGAGAGGATAGGAGGCAGAGGACACATGGGGAAAGGGGGTGCAAGAGCTGGCCCTGAGCGGTAGAAATGGCAAATGCAGGAAGGAAAGCAGCTTAGCTTGTGGTGGAGACATCAGGGTGAGCAAAATCTGATGGTTTCTTGAAGAGGGCAGGGCCCAGAGTTCATTAGATTCGGGCAGTGTCCCAGAGGCAGAAAGATGATACTGCAAAGCACAGCAGTTAACAAGGAATTTACAAGGAGAAGGAAGCATCAGTTCGTATCACATCGTATCCTGAAAAAAAAGACAGAATCATAGGAAGCATCCCAGTTAGCCTGGCTCGCAAGACATCGCTAAAACTTTGTGTACACTGGTGAAAAAATTCACATTACTGAATCGAGTGTTTGGGAAATAGGCTGACGTACACATGATGCAAGAGCCAGCCCCTTCCTCGCCACAGCCGGCTGTTTGGGCTCTCTTCCTCCTCCCTGCACATCCAGCCTGCTCCCGCGGCAGAGTCTCCTGCAGGGTCTGCTTTTCTTTTGTGTCTGTGGGAACGTTGCACACAGACGGACCCACGACCGGGGCTGCAGATGGGCTGTGTGGGAGGAAGCTGCCACTGGGCCCTCATCGCTCGCTCCTTCCCTCAGGGTCTGCCATCTTTCTGCACGTACTTTCACCCCAAGTGACCCAGGTTAAAAAAGCTCCCCTGCCACTTCTAATGTTATTTGTCTTTTGAGCAGAGCGGGCGCGTGGCTGCGCTGGGCGGCCGGAGGGAGCAGCGGGAGCGGGGAGGGCACAGGGTCGGGCAGGACAGCCCCGTTCCCAGACCCATCTGCCTCCCGTGTTCCTGGCGCTGACCTGCTCCTGGCCCTCTGCCGTCAGGGCTGCAGATGTGTAGTCGCCGCGGGAAGGCACGGGAGTCCTTCCATCTGCTGCAAGAGGGCTGCAGCTCGGCTCATGTAGTGCGTGTTTTTCTGTGTGCACAGGAAAGTTTATTGGATGGTAATAAAATAATCAGTGTTTAAAGAATTACTGGCCACATCCTCCACAGGTTCCAGCCCATTTCCCTTCCAGGAAAATCGCAACTCGGACACATCTAGTGACTTGAAATGTGTTTTGCAGGAGTGCTCAGAAAAGCGGATGCATGGGAGCATGTTCCCTACTTCTCCATTCATCTACTACTACGATGACGAATACGATATCAAGAAAAGAGCAAACAGATTACAAAAAAAGGCTGCAGGTACAGTATATTTTGGGAGATCCTTTCTGCCTCTAAGTTCTTTGAAATACTTCCTTCTGCACTGGAAATATTGTGGGATTATTTTAGTGTGTTGGGAAAAGCTACAGGCATTTGAACAGGTAGTCTAATGGTAGTGAGAGGTTTGTGACTTTATTCATCTGTGTCTATCATGGAAATTTATTGTGTCAAAGCCACTAGGTGGGCATTGTCAGATGTTTTCATTCTAGAAAACCCACTGACATTAAAAGTGCTATAAACTAGCAGGAAGAGGATTAAACTTGTTTAAGATTCTGGTCTGTTGACAGAAAAAAAAAAAAGAAAAAATCTATCATAGATATTTTCCTAACTGTCTTCTTATATACATAGGGAAGATGTAATGGCTCGGGCTCTAGGTTTTAGGTTTTCTGCATGAGTATTGAGATAAACTGCTCTGTTTTACAGAACTGCAGGAAGCCGGCCTTCTGCCAGAACAGTCAGAGACACCGTGGCAGGAAGAAAAACACGGGAGGCACAGCCATAAGAAAAAGAGCAAGCCTTGGAAAGAACATGGGAAACATAACAAGGATGGCATGTGTCACAAAAAGATGAGGATGTCCCGGGCAGAGAAATCCAGAGAAGAGAAACACAGAAGTGATTTTCAAATTGGCCACAATCTGGAAGAGGACTTCCCTAGGGGGTGTAAAAGGCAGGCTTATAAGGGCAGCAAAATCCGTCGCAAGTCCGTTTTCCAGGCATTCTCAGGCAGCAAGACTGCATGTGTGCAGGAGCCTCTGGAAGGTGCTAAAAGGAAGAAGAAATGGAAAAAGCAGAAAGACGCTAGTCCTGATATCAATGAGAATTTATTCCTCATAAAACAGA
This sequence comes from Alca torda, assembly GCA_008658365.1. Lineage (NCBI taxonomy): Eukaryota > Metazoa > Chordata > Aves > Charadriiformes > Alcidae > Alca > Alca torda. The sequence continues at coordinate 84,289,975 of CM018101.1, forward strand.
GGAGGAAGAAGTCCAAACAGAAATCCTTGTGACAAGGAAGTAGATGGGTAGCACTGGCATTTACTGGCTCTGGCTCTGCGTTCTCCTCATTTCTGTCCCTCTGTAGCACCCTGAATTCGCGTCCGTCCCTGACCCCGGGGGCATGTCCAGGCACCAGTCACACATCCAGCATCCGTCTCCGTTCACAGAAGGGAGTGCTCGGTCCGTCGTGAACAGTCCACCTGGAGGTGGGATGCAGTGCTCGTGCCTGGAATGGCTGTCCTTTTCAGCAGTCCCAGAGCAGGCTGTCATGTTATTTTCTTTGCTTAGGGGTGGGGGGTGGGGGGTGGGGGCCATGCGGGGTTTGGTGGGTTTTGTTTCTTCACCGGTGAGATGTTGCTCTGCCTTTCAGAGCAGGCTCTGCTGCTTGGGAGCACAGTGCCTTTGGAGCTGATGCTGGGGAGACGCTCGCATTGGGAGGAGTCGAGACAGAGACCAGGGACGTGGATGTAGAGCACGTTCCGAGGCCGCTCAGTCCTCTCCAGAGTGCAGCTGGGCACTTTTTCTCTTCTCTCCCTCCTGGAAGGTGCTGCGAAGTCGTTACCTGGCACTTTCGGTCATGACAGTCTCCCGCCTCGTGCTCCAACGTGGTGTCGTGGATCCGTCACGATCAAAGCCACGGTCTGGGTGCCGAGCGCAGGTGAGCTCTGCGCGCGCCCAATCCCTGCCCTGGCCGACTCGTCAGCGCAGCAGGAGAAAGCAGCTGAGAAACGGAGCACAGTTGACATCTCAAATTGAATATGTCCTTGTTCCCCTTGACGTGGAATTTGTTTCTGGAGAAAAGATAGCAGAGTATGAAAAATGTACTTGATTCCAGACGTACTGTGCTACAATTTGATATTTTTTTTTAAAGACAGTTATTTTTGTACACTGGAATTAAACAAGTGTGTTGTTAAAAGCTTTGTAAGAATAAATGTGTCATCAAAGGAACAACCTAAATAAAATTTTACATGTGGGATATAAAAAGTAGGTTTGTTCTACATTTTCTTGCATTACCAAGCATAATTAAAAACTGTCTGCTTCTCTTTCCTGAGCTGAAACTACATCACCTCTGGCAAGAGATTTTCTGGTTTTGAAAAGGAAATTAGATATACTCCACTCATTCATGACCTACACTGTACTTTACCACGCCTTTTGCTAAGCAATGGACAGTAACTAACAGCACAACTTCATAAAGGTACGTCTCCTCTCTTAAATCTTACTAACAAACGGCTTTGGCTGTGGTTGTGCTTTAAAATTAGAAAGTATTTCTAAGCTGTGCTAATGCAAGGGTATCTGAGGAGGGGAAACAGGTACACTAGAAAAAAAACCAGGACTGTCATTCTGCCAGTAGTATCCCGTGCTGCTGCTCCCTAAATTCATCACCTTTTTGTTTGGCAAAGTCATCAGTGAGAACCCGTGTTTTAGTGGCCGCATCACCTCATCTCAGGGGTGTTTGGAGTAGACCTATGCCTATGCAGTACTTGGGAACCTGATGCCCAGTTCTGCTTAAGTGTGTCCTTGTTGACAGCTGAAATTTACTTCTGCTTAAGTCCATTGATTACTTGATTGAAAAGTTCTTGATGATATTGAAAAAGTAATGATGAAAAAAAGTCATAAATACATTCCGCTCCTGAAAAGACCTGCCCGTAACATTGAAACTCATCTTTTCCCATGTGCTGTGTTTTACATCCCTTTTTATTTTACATCCCTTTTTATTTATCAATACCTGGTTCTATTTGAATAAAAGTCTCCAGTAGCCTTGAGCTGACCCAGCATGTAGACTGGTGGACAGGGGAGGAGGGTTAAGGAGTGTTGAGATCAACTCCAGCTCTTCTGATGCATCGGTTTGGTCTTGTGGCCAGCAAAGTTTAAGATAAAAATGACTCAGTGAAACTGTGGCCTCACCATTCTCTCCACTGTACAATAGTGCGGTAAGGACTGGTCCACGCCCTGGGGGGGTCTGAGATCCTGCATGCCTCTCCTTCACTCAAAAACATCAAGAGCGGGTAGTTTTCTTCTTCACTGCCCCAAAACTGAAGCAGCTGGGTTTTCAGCAATGTCCAAGAGACCAAGGAGAAAACTGTGAACGGCAATTGCATCGAACAAGAGATCGCTCTGAGCCCTCAGTCTGTTTGTGAGGTGTTTTATGGGTGCCATGTGGTGTGCCATAAAAGAAATAACGAGTTGCTCTTAGACATGAAGGCCAGCTGAGCATTATTCTGATGGCCAGTGGGGTAGCACATGCTGGAGAGGTTTCCCACGAAGACCTTCTCTGCCAGTAACGGCCCTCATTTCACCATTCTCGTCTGCATTTTCAAAGGAACCTGCAAGGAAATAAGAAGTGTGATTTACCCTCCTCCAGGGATTATGCAATGGCTTTATGTGATGATGCATTATTTAGCAGCCGAGCCAATGTGAGAGGTGACATCGGTAGTGGGAAAATTATATATGCTGAAATCGCTCAACACAATAAATTCTGTCAATATTCACGTTGCTGTGCTAGTGAGGCTGCTGTAGGGAGGAGGATAGACCCGCTCGGGCAGCGGCGCAGCCCCTGAGCGTAAGAGCTGCAGATGCCTTTACATTGCCCACCTGCAATGTCAAGTGAAGGTCAGGTGTGGAGCGAGTCAGAGTTTTTCCTCACTCCCCTCTGAAGGTGCCTGGCCGCTGGTTAAGCCAGCCAGGGCTCCCAAGTCTGACGCTCAGTGGCTTCAGCCAACAACACTTTACCTTGGACTCATCATTGGAATTTTTCAAAACCAGTTCTGTGCTGGCTGTAGGTTGTGGCCTCTGCCTGGCAGTGGCTGTTGCCAGCACCAGATGATGCCTTTGTGGTGGAAACGTCTCTGTCTTTCCCTGCGAGTACTGCAGCTGCCCCATCCTGCAGATATCAAACCTGGCTTCTGCTCTGATAGATGCCTCTGGTTTGTGGTTGCAAGACCATGAGTAAAAGCATGGAGAAAGTCGGGTGTTTAGGACCATGGGAAGAGAAAAAGATAAACCAGGACCGTTTGGAAGCAGGTGGGAGCGGGGTGAAGGAACTCCCTCTCGCAGCCTCGCAGGCGAAGGCCAGGACCGGAGTGGGGAGCGGTGTCACGGTGCAGCTCCGAGCTGAACATGAGGCAGCAAAGCTGTGGTCAAAGAAACGAGGTCCTGCAGCAACATACACAAACGGGAGCATTAACCACAAGTCCGCTTAGGTCACGGCAGGTGAAGACATCAAATACTGACTGACGTCAGGCTTTGCAGATCAAGACAGAGCGAATCTGCTCTACAGGGCCCACCAGAGAATGTGAGGGAGAATCAGAGGTTCCAGGTGATGCAGCTAGCAAGGAAAGAATGGCATGAATGGGTCTGTTTTCTGTAGAGAAAATCAGATGGGTAAATAAGGTGTAAAGGAAAATGTCTGTTCTTCATATGGGGGTGCGTAGGACAACAAAGCACACACTTAAAGAACAGAAAGAAAGATGTAGCTGAGACACTAAGAAAAAAGGCCGTAAAATGGTAAAGATGACAGTGGAGTGCAGCGGGTTGTCTGAGGAGGGCGTCTGGCGGGTTTCAGGGAAGAGCTGGACAAACATCTGCCAGAGGTGACGGGGTGGTTGACTTGAGCTGGTGAGTGCACGCGCTGCTGAGGCCCCTCCTTCACGGGCCTCTCCGCGTCCTGGTCCTGCCGCCAGCAGCAGTGCCCCGAGCCGCTGTCGGGCAGAGCGGGGCCAGCAGGCCCGTGCCCAGGCACTGCTGGAATCCAGAGCAGGAGAACCGAGACTCTTACATCCCACCGGCTGCATGGGACTGCCCATGCAGGAATTGCTCCCCAGATGGGGTAGTGCCTGAAACTCAGCGCCCCACATCTCACAGCATGTGTACCCCGCTCCAGCTTCACAGCCTTCCCTCAGATGGATGCTGGAGCCTTCTAACACCTGGGAGCAAGGTGCCACGAGACGGATTTGTCCCTTGCCAGCCATCAGGGCCGCAGCAGGACCCTCGTTTGCAGACATGTTTCCAGCCCTGTTAGTGAACCTTCTCCCTCCAGATCATTACACTTCATATGGACCAGTCTGGAAATCATCTCCGCTTCCTTGCTGGAGAAGCGCAACCAAGGGTCTGGTCTGTTGGCCCGCGCGGTGGGCTCCACTCCCTCTTTCTCCTGCCACTTGAAACAAAACAGGTTGCGTCTGGCGCCCGCAGGCTCCCACTGGTAACCAGAGACTCCCAGCACTACCAGTACGGGCTCTGTCTAGCAGCTGCTGAATTTTACAGAACTTAGTCTGAAAATAATACAGTTGCAGATGTTTTTGCATTAGATGAGAAGGACTGGGTAAGGAAAATGGCAAAAAGGGGAGATGGGTATTCCATCAGCAAAAAATATCACCGCATTAGGCACTAGTTAAAGGAAAGCACTGCATTAAAATCCTGTTCTGGACCGGGTGACTTGTGGACTCTTACTTTCATCAAGCTCCATTTCATCCTATTAAACCAAAACGTACTTCAGCCTGTCATTCCTCCCACCTGCTTTTTTCCCCTTCCTTGAAAGAACTGTCAGTCTTTACTCCAGAGATGCCTTGGACTGAAAAACATGCTTATCCCAGGAGAGGATGGTGTCTCAGGTCACAGTTGACGTGCACTGGTGAAGCAGCATGAGGAAACCTACATTGCGTGAATAAATAAAGGGCCGTAGCTCAGCCCAGACTCTGTGAGGAGACAAGATGGGTGGATCAAAAGGTCACAGTCTTGTTTGATAATGGGGGCAGTTGTCCCAGGAGTGAAGAGGGGGGAAGAGACTATTTGGTCTATAATTTGTTGCAGCCGCTACACAGCAAGGTTGAGGAAGGAAGGAGCACCGTGATCCGAGGTGTACGTCTCCACAGCACACCAGCGTGCACGGGAAAGGAATTAAATGTGCCTTTGTAACACAGCGGAACAGAGGGCTGGCGCCTCCTTGAAGCTTTCTTTTCCCTAAACTCTGCCTAAAAATATTGATCTCTCAATAGCACGAGCTATTGTAGAATCTACTGGGAAAGTCATTTAACCAAGCGTGTCTGAGCTACACGGCCACACTGCACCGCACACTGGGAGCAGTGACCACCGCCCAGACACCACGAGCCGCCCCGCGTGTCCCCGCGAGTGGTGACACCTGGGACACTGCGGCTGCGTCCAGCCTGGAGCCCTCACACCCAGCCCCAGAGGAGAGGTCTGAAGCCCGCAGCAGAGAGGGGACCTGCCTCCATGTCACCGACACCGTGTGGGACTCCAGCCACACCGTCGGGGAAGCACCAGGCACAAGCAGCATCCTCCTGATGGCAGGGCCAAAATTCGGGGCTTCCCCCAACAGACAACACTGTGACCGGGTGTAGCATCCCGTGAGGGTCTGACCGGGGTGTGTACCTCCTCTGGGCTGTCACCGTTCCTCCAACAGCAGCGATGGTTCGTCTGTTCTGGACACCACAGCTCTCCAGTTTGTCAGGAAGCCGGTGAAGGTGTTTGCCCCAGGGGGTCCCCGCAGCAAAACGCTGGTTCCTGACCTCCCCGTGGCGTCAGGGCACCGCAGGACGGAGCTGTGTCCCAGTCCTGCCCAGGCAGAGGCTGCGGTGGGAGCAGATGGAGTGGGGTGTCCTGGTGTCGAGGACGTATGAGCTGGTGGACTGAGGAGGGAGCGATTATCACCCCATTTTTTTGTTGCAGAGCCAAAACCCGGACACGTATGCCCAAGACCTGCCTCACAGCCAGGCGCTGAGCGCAGGCATGGCCCCCGTCGCCCCTAACACCATCCCCCTTCCCCCGGGCAAGGAGCTGCAGCTGCACCACTGGCTCGGGGGGCTTGGAGCTTTCAGCCCTTGCTCTTTGCCAAGAAGTAGCCTCTTGCTGTGAGTCACCTGCAGAGCATGGCTGGGATCCGACTTGCTGCGCTTTGCAATGGAGCTCACTGGCTTTGTCCTTCTTCCTTCACTGCAGCTCAGAGGACACCGCTGCCTCCCGCTCTGGAAATCCTGACCCGAGCTGTCTGACGAACACTTCGCCGTTTTAAGGCAGCAGCCCTGGTCTCCGTTGGGAAGGGCAGTACCACCTCTGGTCTCTGCCGGACATGCAGGGCCGTGGCCGCTGTGACCTGAGCAGCCCCCACTGTGTTGCGCGAGCCTGGAGGCACGGGCTCAGCCCCAGCGCCTGCGTTTGCCACCGGGGGTGGATGTTGTCCGTCCTGGCAGAGGTGGCAGCAGGGCAGGAGCCGTGGCAGGCAGATGGGCAGAGGGAGTGGGGTGGCATCACGGCGCTGAGCCGGGCACATGCCCTGGGAGCCGGCAGGAGGGTGGAGGATGCTGTTCTGCCGTAGGAGCCGCTGGAGGCTAAGTCCTTGCAGGGAGGCAGCTGTGGTTGCCTCCCACCACAGCATGGCATCAGGGGTGGAAGTCACACTGTTTTGGTACCGTTTTCTCACCATGGGGCAAGAAACAGATTTGCTGCGGTGGGTTTGTCCAACGAGGGCAGGGATCCCCGCTCCGCACTAGAGGCAGCAGAGTTGGGGTCAGGATGCCCCAGGTGAGTTCTTGAGCTGATCCCAGCCAGCAGTGGGTGTAATCGCCGCTGTGGTGCCTGCAGAGAGCAGGACAAAATTGACTGTCTTTATCTCCGGTCATTTTGCTTCCCCAGCAGCTCTGGACCAGGCCCAGCCCTGACGAGCCAGGTCCTGCCCGTCTGATCCTGCAGACCCGCGAGCCTCGGGACGGTCTCGCTCTCACCAACAGATCCTGTTCCACCCACACTCCACTGGACGGCTCTTCCAAGTGCCGAGATTTTGTTCTGTGAGAGAATCAATTTAAAAGCCAATCCCAGGCTCAGCTTGCCTGAATCGGTGGATGAGGACACCTCATCACCTCAAGCTTTCACAGGCTGGATCAGCGAGGCAGCGCGCTCACACCGCCCTGTCTCACAAGCGCTTTTTAGACAGGACTGGATTCTTCTGCCGGCGGGTCAGCAGCCCCCACCAGAGACCGGCCCCTTCCAGAGCTGGGTTTGCTTCTTGAGCAAAGGGATTTCTCCTTCCTCACCTGCTCCTTGCAGGTGCTCCCACCAAGACGCTACCACCAGTGCAAAGAGCACGATCCAGCACCCGCAAAAGGGCTTCTCCTGGTGGAAATGGGGTTGTGTTCAGCTGCCAGTGTGTGCATCAGTTTGGAAGATGATTTGAGCAGAGAATTGAAATGCTAAACCCTGTCCTCTTCCTCACTGGCGTGGCACAGGCCTTCTCACGTGTTCACCAGGAGGCAATCTCTTGCTCTGCAAAACTTATTAAATCGGGCAAAAAAATATGTCAGGGTAACGTGAGGGAAGTTGCTCACATGGATGAGGTGCTCTGGGCTTTGCTTTGCTGCGGCGCTGCGAAACGTCGGCAGGTGCGCTCGATAAAGCACTGCTGGAGCACGAGGGCTGCCATCACCGTAAAGTCTGTCTGCAGCATTTTGACTTCCTAATCGCTGGGTCCTGCAAAAATTCATTTTTATCGTGTTCTTTGGGGCTTAGGAAGAACATAAGCTCTAAGAATCCCACTATATGGGAAATTCAGCACATGCTGAAGCAGACCAAGCACAGCTTTATCCTCCTCCTCCTCCTCCTCCTCTTACTTGTGTAAGAGGTTTCCATTGAACTCCTGCTGGGTTTTCTATGCACGGTGGTTTTTCATTTTGTCTTACAATTTTTCCTTTAACGATTTACTTTCAACAAAAGAACAAAGTCAACACCAAGCTATAAAATGATATATTTTTAAAAATACACACATTCACACATTCTGAGCTTTTTTTAACTTCTAAAATATATTAGCAAAACTGTCTCGTCTAAAGGTAGGAAGCACTACCTAAAGCGGATGTTGTGTGCAGATCACATCCCTCACCATTGTTGGAGCGCTGATTTGGCACCCAAAGTCCTCTGCTTTTCTGTCTTCTACATGGGTGCAAGAAAGCCAACAGTTTAGACTCGTGCCCAGCCCGCGTGTGCCCTGACAGGCAGAAACCTCTCAGAGGAGCGCGGGGCCCTGAAGAGCTGCCGCCTCCAGGCCTGCTCCCGCCCTCAGCCTGGGCAGAAGTCTGAGGCAAGGAGGCACGAACTGCCTGCTGCATCTCCCTTCTGCCGCTGGTACGAATGGGGACATCCCGGAGAAGGACGGAAAGCGTCATCTCCTTGGCATAGCTCTTCCAAGCCTTTTGGGGAGCAGGAATTGACACCAGCAGTCGCGCAGCCCCTGCTGGCAGCACCCAGCCGCACAAAGGGCCGCCCGGCCGTTGGCCACGCTCCCAGGCCATGGTGGCAGAGCCAGCGGCGGCTGCGTGCAGGCGGCGGTGGCAGGACACCCGCACAGCGGCAGGGAGCCGCCACTGGACCCGCAGAAGATGGAATGGAGGTGAGCCTGCAGCGCCCACGGCACAGGAGAGCCCTGCGGCCGCCCGGGCGGGCGACGGCGGCAGAGCGGGGTCCGGCTCCTGGGACACGCGGCAAAGCCCCCGGCCCCGGAGGGGAGCAGCTGCACACCCACGGCCCCGCAGCACCGCCCCGCGCTCGGCCTGTCACGGTTCTGTCCCTGCGACCCCAAGTAACTCGACTGTCGTCACTGTGTTCGCCGGTACCAACACAGCCTTTCAGACAGTTACAGCTGACTGTGGCGCGGCAGCCAGTAATTGCACTTTTTTGCATTGCAAAACGATTATTAGCACCTCAGTTCATTATCAAAGCAAATTTAATTTTTCAATGTAAAGGAGCCAGTCGTATTTATAAAGGAAACACTGTTGATATAGCCAGAAAAAATTAATTCATGACAAATGTAAGGAAAATTAATAGTCTTTAACCAGGACAATATTTGACTGTGTCTAATTGTGCTTTGCCGGGTAAAGTACACTATCTTTGAAAAGTCCTGACAGAGATTCTTGCAGAAGCATTTTACACTTCTCCTGATGAAACTGCATTTAAACATTGGGGTTTTTAATTAACCTTGTACCAGTTTGGTCAAATCATATAAAAACTGTTGTGGAAACTCAGTATTCTCTCGTGTATTTGTGTGCTGGCAGAGGCATTGTGTACATTCAGGATGGTCTTGTCTAATCCAAATCCCTTCAGGCAGAAAAAAAAGAAAAGGGAGAGGAGAAAACACCAAGGGCAGAAAGGCGGCAGAGAGCCCCTGGAGCGCAGGTGCAGGACAGTGTCGTGGACACGCAGACACCGGCCGGCGTCAGCTGATGCCTCGGCGGCCTCCTCTGCTGGCCACCCCTGCACCGGGGGTGCCTGCTGGCACCTCCGTAAGTGGGAAGTGGGACCAGGAAAGGGAGCAGGAAGCTGACGAGGTGGGGTGATCCTGCATCTCCCTTTGAAGGGGAAGCCAAAGAACCGGGCTCTGGTCACCACAGAGGGCTCATCCCCACTGGCGCAGAGGGCCTCAGACAACAGAGTCCCTGCGCCTTTCCCTGGGCTCCGGCTGTCCCCAGTGGCTGTCCCTGTGGTAGACAGGGAGAGCACCGCTGCGTCGCAACAAAAGTGGCCACACACACCCATGTTCACCCAGGGCAGGACAAGTCCCCAGTGATGGTCTCCACCAGGCAGGGTCTTCCCTGGCAGATCCCCTGGATGACTGTGGCCCATGGATCCTGCAGACAAGGGTGGTCACAGGGACCCCAAAAGTGGAAGGTTCAGCAGTTTTTGAGGGGGCTGGGGTGGGAGGAATCTCACAGAGACACGTAGGCATCTCTGGTTCTCCTTAGAAGAAGTTTTCTGGCAAGAACATGCTGATGCAAGTGACATTTTGAATGATGGTCTGCTTGTGTGTAGCAAGAACAGCTTCAGTAGAGGAGGCATAAGACCAGCCGAGGCTTAGGTGCCCCCTTGGGTTGGAGCACTAGAAGGAAGGCTTCCATGTCCCAGCTGTGGCCCAGCCCCTCTATGGCACCAGCTGTCTCCATTCCATCCCTTGGACGCAACTGCAGCTATCCTGACTGAGAGCAGGAGAGCTGCACCCTTCAGGTGAAGAAACCTCAGGTGCAGACCCCCCAGGACGTGGTATGGGCTCATTAACACCTTCCTGTTACGCTTGAGTGGAGGTCTCGCGAGGAAGCTGGTTCCAGTGCCAACTCTCCCACCACCTTCCCGGGGGCTGTGGCAGCACCACGGGCTCCCCCAGCACTCCCTCACCAAACGACGTGTCCGGCTCCTGTGGTGCCCAGCAGGTCGATGCTGGTGTGTGACTCAGAGCCAGGCCCGGGCCAAAGCGGCATCTCGTCTCCTTTGCAGCCGTGTTGGCTGCCGGCTGCAGCTGAGGCCAGAGACGGGAGCAGCGCGGTGCTGCCCGGGGCCACCTGCTGATGGGCTGATGCTTCCCACTCTCGGGGGAGAGTCAAAGCTTCTCCGAGCTTTGGAAAGGCAAACTGGAGAGCCCCGGTGCGTATGAGCACCAGGTGGGTGGGATGAGCCCCCCCATTCTCCTCGTGGGGTTGCAGAGAATGTCCGTCCCCACAGTGTCCTCCCCCGGCCCTGCGGACAGTCCCAGCCTCTCACCCTGCCATCGCGCTCCGCTCTCTTCAGGACAGCTTGGAAACGCGCCGTCTTCTCAACTCAGCCTGCCAACTTGAAGCCAATTTGCATTGGATAATTATTTTCAATTAAGTGATAACAATCCTGTTCTGAACAGAAATAATCTTGTCCAAAGGCCAAACAGTTTATCCTGTCTCGGAGATGAGGCTGCAGCTTTGTGCAGGCGCCCATCAGTGTCAGCGCCGTTATCGTCTCGGTGACGCTGAGGGGTATGGCTGGCGGCCAGGGAGGGCTATACACAGCCAACTGGCCACCTCATCCCCCTCAAGGCCACCCAGCCAGCCACCCGTGCGCCTTCCAGGTCCTCACCAGCACCTCTTCTTCGGCGCAGGCCCACCAGCACACCCGACCCCCTTCCCGCTCCCCTTCGAGCCAAGGGGGTTCACAGCCCTGGCAGTTTTATTCTAGTCCCCAGGTGGGAGCGGAGCTGGTGTCCATCCGCAGGTCTCACCCGGCCACCGCCTGTCTTCTCCTGCAGCACCACACGGCGTGGGCACAGCAGGGTTCAGCCACAATGGGTGCACACCGAAACGGCCCCAGTTCCCCCAGGCAGACGCCTCAGCGGAGAGGACTTGAGCACGTTTCTGACACAGGTGGCACCTCTCCACTCAGCACCCTCCCGCTGCAAGGGCCATCCCGGTGCCCCTGTGCACCCTGGCGCTGGTTGTGTGCCAGGGTCCACGGGCCACCGAGGGGCTCATATGCAGTGGGCACTGAGTGTGTGTGGGTGAGTGAAATCCCCCTGAGAAGCTTTGCCTGTCGGTCGTCCATCTTTACCTCGCCATCATGAGAAAAGACAAGTGGCACGGATGCCATCGAAGTATGGAGCCAGATGGGCCCTGTCCTGGCCTCGGTGGGGTGAGGACCTGCCCCAACCAAACTGTCAATTTGACAGAAGTCACAGGAATTTGGTGCTGCAATTCAGAGGCCCTGGCCAGCTCCAGCCGCAGTTCCATCCCAGCAGACGCCCAGCGCGGATGCACCGGGGCTGGGGCAGCCACCTCGGCGGAGCTGCTCCAGAGATGTGACCCTCTGGCCACAGTCCCGGCCCGTCCCGGCTTCCTCTCCCTCGTCCCTCCATGCCCAGAGCCAGGGGCAGGCAGTGGCCAGGGCCGCAGGGGAGGGCTGGCTGCAGCGCGCGGGGAGCCGCCCGCACTGGCGGCAGTTGTACACACACAGGTTTCTACACTGCGCTTTTCTGGATGGAAGTTGGGGGGGGGGGGGTGTTGTTTTTTTTTTTAATCCACCAAAGCCCAGTCAGTTGGGAAGATTGGACTCTGGAGCTCCTGCAAGTGAAAAATAGCAAATCCAGTATCTTTTTAGGGGTGTTTTTATATTCAAATTAGACATAATCTCCATGAATAAAATTACTGTTCCCAAAGGGATCATGCCCAATTTAAATGTATAAAATGTCATTAAAAGGGCGCTGGCTTGCTATTAAAATTTAACTCCAGCAAACCCCCAATGTCATTTGTATTATAGTTTTACAATTAAGCCAGAGATGTTGGAAATAATAGTTTTGATGTACAATCTGGTACCATACAGTAGGAGTGCATTGTTCCTAAGAAGACTGCAGCCGGACCCATGGCTGGAAACACGGCCACGTCCGAGCGGCGATGCCAGCAGGGCCAGATGCAGCTCCCGGGGAGGGGGCACTGCCGGGGGGCAGCCGCTCGGGAACAGGCCCGGTGCCACGCTGCGCCCTCGGCCGCTGCTCACAGCATGGTGCCACACGAGACCAGTGGCCACAGCAAGGACGTGGCCAGTGCAGGAGCCCTGTGCACGGGGCTGAGACGCCCGCCCTTTCTGGCCCACGGAAGCTGGTCCAGGACCACACCAGGCCAAGGACGCAGATCACCTTCCTCGCAGACTTGCTCTCTCAAAAGCAAAATGCTGTGGGAAGGGTGTGAGGGCTGGAGAACAGCACTGGCAGAGCACGGCTGCGGCACGGGGCCATGGGGCCGCTGGGCTTGTGCAGCAGCCGGGAGCCTCCTGGATGGAGGGTGGCACTGCCAGGGAGGAGGTGATCACAGCGGCAGCGCTCTGAGGTTTGGGTCTCCCCTGGAGGAACAGTAGCACATGTGTCACCCCACACAGCTCCGCTCCTGAGCCTCTGGTGCCACCAAAAACATCCCACAGCACCCAGCTCTGGTCGGGGAGAGGTAGATCCCTCCTGCCGCTGGCGCCGGGGCTCTGGTAGCTCCCAGGAGGGTGAGGTGCAGCAGCTGCAGAGGGTGGTGTGTCCGTGTTGGCTGCCCCATCCACGCGGTGGAGATGGCTCGCTGCAGCCAGGGCGGCCCACGACGGGGGGCGAGGCACGGTCAGTGCCGGGAGCAGCTTGGCTTTGCCCCTGCTCTGCTGCAGCCGCGCTGCTGGCCCTGCTCGGGACGCGACGGCTGCACAGGGCTCAGTGCCGCTCCGCAGGGCAGGACCCTCCCGGCAGGACCTTCCCGGGCAGCCAGTGCAGCAGGATACGGCTGGAAGTGGCAGCAGGAGGGAGCTGGCAGGAGGGAAACGGTCTGCGGCACGACGCCTGCAGAGGGGCCGGGGAAGCGGTGGAAGCTGCTCACCTGCCTCCCACCCAGCAGGGGTGTAGATCAGGGTCCTGTCACAGGAGACGACATCTGGGTGTACTGGAGGAAGGCAGATGAGCTTTCAGACATACAGAGACCCCTCAGTTAGCAAATGACCTAACAAAAGCTGTTTTCACTCCCACAGCAGATGGTGACTCTGCTGAGCCCTCGCTGTTGTGTTTTACTGTCCAAAAGCAAACCCAGGTAATCCTCAGCGGTGATGGCAACCACCAGAATGGCCTGTGCTGTCCCGGGCGCTGGTGATCCTGCTCCCCTTGCACGGGCAGGTCTCAGCTTTTGCTGAACGCCGGCCAGCATCTCCAGGGCAGCTCCTGACTCCGTTCACCAGTCAACTGCGGCCATCGAAAGGATGCAACCGATGTTTCCTACAAAATCTGACAACATGAAGCACCCACCTAAAAATAGCAGGAGCTGCCCCCTTGGCAAGCTTGTCGCCAGGTCCGGAACCTTCACTGAATTTGGGCATCTGAAGTTAGAGCATCTTTTGCTGAGATCTGGAGGAGAAAAAGGAGTCCGAGTGATCTCTCTGGACCCTTCCCAGCTGACACATCTGCCACAGAAAGTGCACGAGGTCCCCAGGAATGGAGCTGCCGCCCTGTGCCACCACCCGACGCTGCAGTGCCAGCAGAGGTCTGTCACTCGCCCCAGGCCACGCCAGGTCACCTGGGGGACCGGAGCATGGCCACCAGTCCTTCCCCTTCACCCCCAAAGCCCGACCCTTCGCAAAAGCCGGGGTGTTTCTCTGTGAGCGCCTGCCCCAGACCCGGGAGGGCGAAGCGGCGGAGGCTGCTGGCCGCAGGGACAAGCCTGCAGGCACCGTGTCGGTGCTGGCGGCACGCCGGGTGCGCAGGGCTGCGCAGGGCGACTCGAGCAGCCCCGCCGGGCCCCGTGAACTCAGCAGACCTGAGGCGTTTCACCTCCCAGAGCCAACGTGAGACCCCACAAGACAAACACCTACTCCCGTGAAAGGGACTCCTCAGAAAGAGCCTTTTCTCTCTACCAAATAATTACTATGCATTAAAGGGTATAATGCATATTTAAACATGCATTTAACTGTCAGAGTAAGCAGGTGAGTGAATACGCATGTTATAAAAAATACGTGTTTAACTAATATGCAATTAATGGGGCAAAACGTTCAAAACTGTTTATTACTTTTGGGAACAGAACACCTTCCCAAGCATTTTAATTACTGCAGTAATATTCTGAACACAAAGATCACATTCAATCTTCCTCACTCTCTCTTCTTTTTCCCTAGAGAACAGAACTATGTTAAAACCTAGCAATCCTACACGTAGGAGAGAACTGTTGAGCAAAACAGAGTATGTGGCCCCCTGAGAAGGTTGCGATCGAACAAATGGCCGCAACAGGAGAAAAGTAAATACCCTGTTGTGGACTTTGCGAAAACCAACCCAGCTCTTGGCCCCAGCTCCGGCACAGCAAAGCCGCAGCCCCCAGTGACACCCGGCAGCGCCACGGGCAGCCACACCGCGAGGGGACATGAGGCGCTCCAGTGTGGGCAGCCTCACGGGCTGCACCGAAGCTGGCCCTCCCAGCCAGGCTGGTGGCCATCCCCGGGCTGTGAGAGGTCCCAGCCACGTGCCAGCGGCAGCACAGGCGTCAGCCCGCGTCACCGCATCCTCTGCCCATCTCCTCTCTCGTCATCTGTCTGGCAGTTGCCTGAATTACTGCCGGAGCTCATAAGGCACATGCAAACAGCCTGCAAAATGGGAAGCATTCATCTGAGACATGCAGCCCAAACACCCTGCTTGCGCTGCAAACAGATCACTTAGCCTTGACACTGTGTTTATGAGGGTGAGAGAATTTTTCGCTGCCTTGATATTTTCCCATTAGCCATTACAAGAAGATGCTGCTGGAGGGAACAAGGAAAAGGCTTCTCCTATGCATGACTGAGCTGCAAAGGCCAAATCAAAGGGACAGGTTGTGCCCTGGGTAATTCTCACCTTGATTTCCATGTTGAAACATGATAAGCCATGTAATAAAAACCCCGTTTCCTTCCTGCACCCTCATGTCCTCACTACCAGACCCCTCTCCAAGTGCAGCCCCATGGCCATGAAAACCACCAAAATTTCCATGGTCTCCCCAGGCCAGCACTGCCCCTGTGCCCGCCACAGCGGATCTCAAGGGCCAGGGTCTCCTGGCTCACGCCAGAGCCACTGACCTGCCACTGCAGAGGTGCAGCAAAGCCTCGGCGTGCAGCGGCACATGGGAAAGGCCCGGGGACCACCCTGCGCATCGGCATGAGGAACGGCGAGCTGTGCCGTCAGAGCCACTGCGGCAACAGGCAGTGCCCGTCCTCCTGACTCCGGTCCCTCTGGCTGGGTCTCCTCCACACACACGGGGTCTACTCCTGCTGGTGCGCGGGCACAAAGGGAGAGGGGGATGACGACGACACCTTCTGCCAGCCGGCCCCCCCCAGCCCTCCCGCTGCGCCACACGCGTGCCCTGCGGAGCCCGGGGTGCTCTGGCAGCTCCGTGGCCATGCGCCTCCCCAGGGATGACAAGCTGCGCATAGCTGTCCTGGGGGACCCTGATCACCCTGGAGCCAGTGGAACACATCCCAGGGCGCTGCTGCGCGCAGCCGCCCCTTGCTGCGTCTCCCCTGCTGCTTCTCCCCTCTGTGGGGGACACAGGCAGGCCCCCTGTGAGGAGCAGCAGGAGCCACGGTGCAGGTCTGTGGAGCAAAGCAGCGTCTCTCCAGGCTTCTCCTCAGGGCAGAGCCGCACTGAACATCTTGCTCGCGTGCGCACCCGGACACCAGGATCCGCCGGCGCACTCTGGGTCCCCTATTTGCCAGACCCTCCCCAAGCACTTTCTGCACATCCTGCCCCAGGGAGGGAGTTCTGCTTTTATTGTTGGAGAGAAGCAGTAACTTAATGAAAAATACATTTATTTTTTATTTTAAAGGAAGCTTCCAAATTTATGCTAATGGCAGAATGCTTCTGAGTCATTAGGTGTCTGACAGCACACCGGGTCATATTTTGTGTTAAAATACATGAATCCAAAATTAAAATATTGACAGATTTAGCATCCGGAGTTCTGGTGGGGAAATGCCCCCATCTGGGCATTTCCAACAATAGATTGCATCTAAAACAGTTTTGAGTTTGGTCCTGACCACTAATGCTCTGCACAATCGCATGAAAAAAGTCCCTTTTAATTCTTAAAAGGAAAAGAGTTTAATCATTGTAAGAAACTATACCTTCAGGGTATCGTTTCAAAAATACAGGCAGAGATTAGAAGGGATTTGCGAGATTGTGTTTATTCCCAATTTAGGTGCTTTCCATAAATTAATTATAAAAGCAAGCCCAAACCAGTCAGAAGTACACTGGGAAATTCTCAGAGTGTTAGTCATTTTCATGCACTAATATTCATGCCATCTGCCTGCCTTTTTTCTCTCAATGCTCCATTGTTAACCCTAGCCTGCTTTCTTTTGCTGCGTTTAGTCCCTCTCCCCCTCACCCTGCTGCAGGTAGTTACCCTGAGCACGCCGCTATATTTTTATTGAAAGACCATTAAGAGGAGGAAGGCTTGTTTTGGCAATTGGCAGTGATGCACGGCAAACAACGCCTCGTCACAGTGCCAACAGCAGCCACTTATTTTGTCCCTGTTTAGAGGGTTTCGCTCCCCCTTGGGCTGCCGTTCCCAGTGCCTAGGAGGGCTGTTTGTGAGGAATACGGGCTGGACCCCCCTCCCCATATCCTGGTGGGATGGGGAGCCCGGGATGGGGCTGCCGAGCCCCCGGCCGCTGCTCCACAGCAGGGGCTGAGGCGCTGGGAGAGGCCCGGCAATGCGGGGGCTGAGCCGGGATTGGGCAGTGCCGGTTGCCCATTTCTCCACGCGTGGCATCACATAATGCAACCGCAGGCTGCCTTCTGGGTCCGCGGGCAACGGCAACAATAAAATGCAGGTGCCAGGCCTCCCCCAGAGGAGTTTCCTCCAGCAGCCTTCCAGGTACATCTCAGGAAATTGACGGCCGCAGTGCAAATCCAGCGTCGCTCCCCGGGGTGGAAGCTCATCTGGTAAGACTGGGGGATGGGACGAGGTCTGACAAAAAAATGGTGCAGCACCATTGCAGCCTGTTCAGGAGGAGTCTGGGGATTAACGAGCCTTCCCTCTTCTTGGGAACCGTGGTCCCAGCTTGACTAACCTGTCCTTGGCCTCAGCCAGCAGCTTTTGGTCAGGGAAGCGGACGGGGCGAGCGGAGGAGAGCTCTGGGGAGGGATGAGCTGTGAGTCCGGGCGGCCAATGCCCTCCCTGCACAGGGGGCAGGCGCGGGGCCGGGGGGGCCGTGCTGGGCAGAGCCCACGATGCCAGCCAGACACCCCTCCCTCTCGCCGGGCTGGCCGGGGTGGCGACTGGCCCAGCAGCTCAGGAAGACGGTGCTGCGCACACCTGTGTGCGATGGCTGCTCATGCAGCACCAGAGCTTGTTCCTTTCCCCACCTCCTCTGTGCGGCACCAGGTGCTGCCCGGTCACACCCCTGCGAGGAGTCTCCCCACTCCCCCCAAAAACGGCTGCCTGCTGTGAAAATCCAGAAGCCCCATCTCCGCCGCCTCTCCTGGCCAGCCCAGCAGGGAAGCAGCCGGCGGTGGTCTGGGCTTGTCCATTGGAACTGGCAATGGGAATGCAGGGCAGGAGATGCGTGGGGAAGCCCCGGGAGCTGCCCCGGCTCCGGGGCCATGTGGCCGCTCCTCCAGCCCCCAGCTGGCAGAGACCCAGTGCGGCGGCCCAGGGCGGCCAGGCCACCACACGAAGGCAACTAGTGCCCAGTTTGGTCCATCTGCTGCGAATTCTCTCCAGGTGGAACTTTGAGCCTCCTTTTAAAGGTGGCAGTTGTCTGTTTTAAGAAAGGAAAATTAAAATATTGCTCCTTAGAACGGCATCGTCCAAAGGTTTTGGTTGCTTGTAAATACAAAATCCTAGCTATCCCTTAAGAAGGATTACAGAAACTGGTGTGGTTGAAATCCCTAATGGAGGTGATATGTTTTTCCTCCCTACAGGAAACCTTAGGAAATGCTTTAAAAATAATTTTGTGGTAATAGTATAATAGCCTAAGTACACATCACCCTCCAATAAAGGCAGACTTTCATCTGGCTAATAGACTTCTGAACATGACGGAGCCTCAAATGGCAATGCCCTGCACATTGCAGCCCACCTGCAAAATTCCTGGCCCTGCAAACTGCACGAAGGAGAGGAGTCGCCTCTGCTGTGGGCACAGCGAGGGACGCGGGGACACGGGCACAGCGAGGCAAGAAGGGATGCGGGTACAGTGAGGGATGCAGGGACATGGGTACAGCGAGACAAGCAAGCGCAGCAATGGAAGGACGCTCAGACTGGGACAGGATGGGGGAAGCCGGGCTCCCGCTCTCTCAGGCCCCAGCGGGATGGGTGATATTCTCCCACGATCAGCTCGGGTCCCTCTGTCCAAGGCGGGACCCTGGAGATCCCGGGGAGGTGAGGGGTGGGAAATGAGTGCATTCGGAGGGACGACCCCGAGGCTCCATTCCCCATGGGACGGGGCAGTCCCTCCAGGCATGTGGAGCTTGAGGGGCAGCAGAGAGCTTGGAGGTCTTGGAGCCACGGGGTGCAGGGAAGGAGAGACGAGTGCCAGTGCCTCAGGAGGGCCTGTGGAACCACAGCATGAAGCTGTGGATCAAAATCTTCCTGTCACCAGCGGTGCTGGCAATGACAGGAAGAATGACCAATGGAGGAAAAAGCCCCTTCTCCCAGTGGGTCCTTGTCTCCATGTCTCCATCTGCACTCTTCACTGCCCTTGCAAGACCGTGACACCTCCAGGCAGCTCTGCCAAGCCCTCACCCTACCTGACAATCTGGCATTTATGAGATAACGGGGCCAGCAGCACTTTCTCAGCAAATTAAACCACAGGCTTGTGAGTATTGGGTCCTCTCCCACCATCTACCTCCACAGCTGCCACATGGAGCAAGGGGGCACTGGTGACCCCAGTCCTGCCCAGAACTCCCAACATGAGTGTCCAGGACCCCAGGACTGTGCATCTGCTGCTGGAGGAGACGCAGCCCTGGCTGGGGCGGCAGGAGGCCACCAGCCCTGCTGACGGAGGACTCCGTGGGGCAGCAGCGCGGGGTTTAGAAGCTTCATGGGACAAGGAAAGGCCTTGCGCTGGGACAGTCAGTGGCTGCGGGCGCAGCGATTAGGCCGACTGACGAGGTCCTGCTCTGCTAGGGACGCGGTGTAATGCTGCCGGGCTGGCTGGTTCTGGTTCTGGGGGCCCCTTCCAGCAGGAGATTACCCACTTTGTCAGGAATAGACCCCAGTGGGGGCTGCAAACCACCGCCAGGCCAGCTTCACTCTTGCAATGTCAGAAACCCAGCCCCAAGTGCAGTTAGCAC
The DNA here is from genome assembly GCA_008658365.1 of Alca torda. NCBI lineage: Eukaryota > Metazoa > Chordata > Aves > Charadriiformes > Alcidae > Alca > Alca torda. The sequence continues at coordinate 84,309,542 of CM018101.1, forward strand.
CATTGCAGAGGGACACGGGCACGTTTACCCCCGGGGAGCCGAAGAGGAGTGCACGGCCAGCAGACCACGTCCAGACCCTTTCCCCACGGCACAAGGCAGGGGCTGCCGAGGGGCTCCGGGCAGGAACGACGCCCAGCCCCGCTCCCCGCGGGCGAGGGGCGCGCAGAGCCGCCAGCATGGACCGGCAGGGCATGGACCCAGAGGGCACATCGCTCACGTGCGCAGGTCCCCCCGCTCCTCCCAGCAGCCAGCACCACTGCTGGTGCCTGGCTTTGACCCCGCAGACCCGCGGCACATCCTGGAGTGGGAACGCAGCCACACCCCGTAGCAGAGTTATTAATTAACCAGCTGGATCCCAACAAATAGGCTTTGCTCTGAGAAGCAACCAATGAATTTGGTGGGTGTAAATTTGGCCGTATTCGGTCCCACCGCCAGCCCTCTGGGCACGCGCTTTTCCAGTCCAGGCTGACGTAAACCCCTGGGAAACTGGTTCTCAGCCCCAACGCTTCCTGGAGACCCATCGCACCTTGAAACCCACAATGCATGGCCAGGATGGGATGGGATGGACGAACAGACAGACACCCAGCCATACTGCTGGTTTTTCACAAGGACCCTCCACACTCCTGTATCCTCTGCAGAGCCACAGCCTTTGCCAGCAGTGAATTGTACATCAAAGGACATCACCTTCACACAGTGAAAGCCAGTGGTTGTTTTTGTCCTGCCCTGACAAGCACTCCTAAAATTCCCTTCAAACCCCTGCTGTACCCAAGAGGGTGACATTCCCACCTCTTCCAGGGGAGCACACACTGCAGGGGCACCGGCAGTGGCGGTTGCTCATCTCACAGCAGCTCCACAGCCCGGCTGGTGATGGCCCGTGGCTGGCAGAGGTGGGGGCGAAGCTCCGACGCATGTGCCGTGGCTGCCTCCTTACTCAGACGGCCAGCTGGCTCGCTGCACTGAGCCCACTGGCAACAAGAAATAAAAATAAAGTGTTGGGAATCAAACAGCTTCGCTCAGGGTAAGTGTGAAAACAGTGTTCGGGGAGGCTAGTCCCATGGCAAGGTTTTTCCAGCTGTGATAGCATTGGTGTCCTGCTAAGGCAGACCCCTGCAAGTTTGCACTGGGGGAAAGAAAAGCTGTCCCCGGACCGGGCTGGAAGGCACCTGGTGTCCCTGCTCCTTCGGGAGCAGCCCAGCCACCAGCCAGAAGATGTGGCATCCATTCATCTCTCTCATTTCAGCTTCCAGAAAGGCTTTGCAGAGCTCTGCAGGGCTTTCCAGGGGTGAAATGGTCTGCAGGTCTGTCTAAAACAAACCAGATGGCAAAAACAGAATTTACAGCTCAGTTTTCACCAGGGTGTCCAGATAACAGGAAAGATGCTGAGTCAGGCATGAAAGACTCATTAATTACTTTGACAATCTGAAACTCCAGGGTGAATCAAAGCACGGCAGTGCAAGGAAAGGCTACGAGGCATCCCCAGGTCAGGTCACTGCAGCGTTTCAGGAGCAGCAAAGGCAGGTGGGTGGTGGAGGAGAGCGGCGGGGGCAAAGCTGTGAGGAGCGGGCAGCAGCCGCAGGACGGTGTGCTGGCCTCCCCATGGCCACTCATGTTAGTGGCCTGCTGTGGCCGAGGAGGTGACGCCTCAAACGCAGCAGGAAAATGGTTCAGAAGGAAAAGGAGGGATGTGAATGCTGTGACAGCTAAAGATGCCATGGCTACGCCTGGCACTGCCTGGTGTGTGCACCTTCACAGCATGCACAAAGGGCAGAGAGCTGGCTGGGGGCGCTGCGAGGAGGCATTTCACCAAAAGAGGGGAATTAGAGGAAATACAGAAAATACTAAATGTAAATTACCCGCGTGTGTGTATGTTAGGTTGAACAGCATCCAGTGTAAAACCAAGGAAATGAAATAGCTCCTTCTCTGCATGGCATGCCCTCGAGCCAGGCAACAAAGTTCATGCTTAGAAATAGTCACTGCCCTGTTTTGCAAAGGGTGCTAATTAATAAAGGTTATTTCTTGGGGTGGCTTACTGATACCTGTGCTCTGAAAGGTCTGAAGCAGCTGGCGCAGGCCAGCCTTAGGAGTGGATGGAGAGAGCCAGCGCAGCCGCCGAGCTGGAATGACAAACAGGTCTGTCCACTCAGCAATGGCTTCAAACTGCTCCGGTCCCTGCAGCGTCAGGGCCGCTGGGTGCCTCTCTGGGTACGCAGCTCAGTCTCCTGCCTGGTTTCCCGGTGATTTTCCACCTCCCTGTAGCTGCCCCCATGAAACCCCCATACCTTACCCCAGACTTCATGGTCCTGCACCAGTCCCTCCAGTTCTCCCACAGCCTTCCCAGTTTCCTCCGATGTCCACAAGTGCTGGCTGAGCAGGAGCTGGCTGGTGCTCCGGGTGACTGGGTGCTGCTGCAATGGGCAGGCTGGCAGCTCCGGCAGCACTGGCAGCGGCTGCAGTGGCTGCAGGGACACATCCCCCTTTCCCTCGCAGGGACCCTGGCCCTGGTCTCCCTCCTTCGCCCAGTTTGAGCAAGTGGGAGCGCTGCCAGGCTGGGGTGAGAGTGGACAGAGGTTTCTCCCACATTTGGGCAGAGCCAACAGAGGTGGGCAGGCAAGACCCAGACCTCACAACCCTCATCCCTGCAAAGGAGGGAGGGGATGTGTGGCAGACACTCCTGACACCCCTGCGCTGGGAGGTGAGGTACCATGACTGCGCTCCCCCTACTCAAAGAAACGGCGTCGGGCGCTCTCTCCTCCCCTCTGCCCCCAACTTCCTGACTCAAAAAACGCAAGGGCTTGGAAACGTTGGACCACTTTGATTTGCACTCTGTGTCTGGAGATGTGAGACACATTTCTACAGCCTTCAGGGTGAGAGGTGGATGGGTAGAGGGCCAGGACCTTGCCAGCACCCCGTGGAGGGGAGGGCTGCGTTACACACACAAGGCTTACGAGACACCTGATCCGTGCTCTCACCCCCTCCGTCCTCATCCCCAGGGAACATTTCAGTGAGACGTGCACCTCCTTCGACATCGAATGCAGTCATCCACAAGGCAGAGACTCACAGGGAATCAAGCTCCATTTGTTCCTCTGCTCACAAAACTCCTGTGTTTTTAAAATAAAGCACACAATCCCATGATGACAGGACCCGCGGCTGTGAGCAGCCCTTGAGGCAGGGCATCCAGAGGAGGACACTCTGGGTGTCAGGAGCTGTCTCAAGTGCAATCCCATTTGTGCCCAGCCTGACAACTCAGTTTTGACCAGCGCAGGAGCTGAGGAAAGAGAAGGCTCAGGGGACCTATCCCCATGTATAAACACATGGTGGGGGAATGGAGATGTGGGAGCCAGGCTCTTCTCAGCAGTGCCCAGCGGCAGGGCCATGGGCACACACTGAGACACAGGAAACTCCACTGAAACAGAAGAAAAATGCTTTTTCACTCTGAGGGTGGCAGAACACTGTAACCGGCTGCCTGAAGAGGTCGTGGAGCCTCCCTCCATGGAGACACCCCAATTCCAGCTGGACACAGCCCTGGGCAAGCGGCTCTAGGTGACTCTGCTTTGAGCAGCGGGTTGGACAAGGTGACCTCTGGAGGTGCCTCCAGCCGCAGGGACCCTGTGGCTCCGAGTTGCACCCCGCGGCAGAGGACACCAGTGCGATGCAGTGCAAGAGCACAGCACTGACAGCAGCCTTGCCTCCGGAGGGACTGGGGAGGCATGGCCTTTCCAAGAGTCAGTGAGTGTCTCGCCCCAGTGGGCTGTGACTTGTGAAGCAAACAGGCACGTAGAGCTGGGCTGCCACTGGCTCGCATGATGCAAAAGGATTTTGTCACCAAACTACACGAGTGACGTGATCCAGAGGCGCAGGGCTGAGTCTGTGAGCAAAATATCCTCAGGTCTGGCAGGAGAGGCTGGGTTTGTCCCACTGGAGCTGGCTGCCAGCTGCATGCAGGGAAGCATACGTTCCCTCGTCCCTGCCTGGATCAGCCTGTCACAAGCTCTTGCCGCTGAGCAGTGATTTTCTGAGACATGGCAGGCCACGCACAGGGTGCGTTTACTGAGCAGATCCCACAGAGCCCTGTGGCTGGAGCCGGTGGCCCAGGAAGGTGGTGACAAGCCAAGGCACAGGAGGAAAGGATTTCTGCACATTTATAGTTAGAACTTTGAATCTGAGGCCAGACAACGAAGGAGACAGTTTATAGGTGCTCTGTCCATTTAAGTGCATCGATAAAACCGGTTTTCCCAGGGTTGTGTGTTTTGTTTTGTAAATAAATCCTCCATGAGGGTTTCAGCTTTGCTTGTACTGGTGCCACTGGAGGAACTGGGCAGCGTTCAGATGTTGCCACTGCGCGTGGTGTGCTGGCTCCCCCGGCACAAGACACCAGCAGCTCCCGAATGAGCAACACTGATGTTCCCTGGGACGAGCAGGGAGGGCAGCAGGAAGGTGAAGGGAGAACCCTTGCAGCCAGTGCGCCACAGGATTACCACAGCGATGTCACGCTGGAGAGCATATACTCCTCACACAAATCCTTACGTGATCAGGGAGGGAGATAAGATGTCAGCTCTAACGGTAACCCAGCTCAATAAAATGAAATAAACTTCAAGCAATTATTAAACAATAAAATGGATTCTGCTGGTATAATCTGGCAACATACTGACGGTGGGAGCAGACATGCTCATGATAAAGGAAAATCCCACCAGCAGAATACGGTCTCATTAGATAAGGTGATACCTTACATAGCACAGCTGATTCGTGGCAGAGAAAAGTACTGTAAGTCTCTGTCCTCTGAGTTTGCTATAAAACTCCCATTAAGATCAGAGGGTTGTGCACTCTGCCCTCTCCAGCCCTCTTGTTAAAGGCTCCACCAGATAACAAAGGCTCTTATCTCCCAGGGCAACAACAGGGAAGAAGCCCCACAGCCCACAGACCCTTTGTGTTCCCAGCAGGTCCAGCACAGTGGACCGGGCTCTGCCCCATGGCCCCATCGCAGCTGCCAGACCAGAGTCGCAGCCTGTGCCTGCGGAACGTCCTCTTTCTAAACGCAAAACCTGCCTGGTGTCTGTGCTGCAATCCATCCCCATCTCCCGTGTGGCACAAGCCTGCAGAGCACCTGCTGTGGAGCAGCAGAAGGAACCCTGGCTAGATATTCTGGGACATTAAACTCCACTTTCCCTACATCCACAGATGTGTTTTCTTTACTGGTATGACTCTGTGCTCGTTCCCAGAGATAATACACCTGTTTTACCCCACCTGCCTATACAAGCTCATATCTTCTTTTTGTCTTGTTTTCTTCCTCCCCCTGCCTCCCGCCCCAAACCTAGCTGTGTTCATTTTGTGATCATAAAGCAGATTCAGATCAGGTCTCCAGCAAATTTAAATCTGGCTATTAACAAGTAAATTCTGTTTAGCACTGGTAGACGCTTTGCTCTGCCGATGGAAACCTCCCAAAGTAGTCCCTCAAAGCTCTGAAGTGGAAACTCCCATCCTAAAACACCAGCCAATACCTGTAGCATCCACTGCCGGCTAGAGGTGGCAATCCTTCTCCGTCAAGGAAAGTTAGACCACCAGCTCAGCCTAGACCCTTGCTGTGTCAGAACAGGGCTGCTCTGTAGTGTCTCCTCAAGCAGCTGAGCACAGGGACCTTTGGAAGATGAATGCTGTTCCTGGCGCTGCAAGTTGTTCTTGTTCCTCTTGGCTGGCATCTTCTCACTCTGGCTTTGGAGTAGACATAAACTGCCTAGAGACACTGGTTGGGTCCCCGTAGTGTGTATAATCATGGCTCTGCTGTGCCTCCTCAGCCAGCAGAGACAGAAGTGCCTAAATGATGCCACAGAAGATAGAAGTGAAAGAGCCCAGAGATCAGAAAACAGCTCTGGTCAGGAACCAGCTTGGCTGATCACAGCAAAACCAAACCTGGGAGGACCCATCACCCCGTATGCTGGTCCAGAAACCCACCATCTCCCAACAAAAGTGTTATAGGTCATCACCAACCCAACTTTAATAACACAAATGGCACAAAGCCGTGTCTAAAAGCTGGTTAACGTAGCTCCCACTCCACCGTGCTTACTTAGATTACCAGGTCCTTGGCTGATCGGTGATGATATTATATGGCATCACACATTATAGCATAACAGCGGTACTTCTTGTTCAAAGGTATGAAATTATCACTGTGATGATGGACACAGTGTCATAGTTTGCAGTATTTGGAAGTAGACCCTCCACCAGTTCTGGAGAGGACAGCAGGGCTTGCAGATAATACCCTGATGTTGCAAGGAATTGGAAAAAAAGTCCAAAGGAACACAAATAAATGTATGCAAATGTATATACACATATACGTGTGTGTGCATACCTTGTCCACACCAGGGTGCCCCTGGAACCAAGGGCTGCTTTGCCCTCCATATTGGCATGCGTACTTGTAGACACACACACACACATGCACACACACACAGAGCGACGTGTGAATGACGGACAGAGGGATGCACCCAAACTGTTTGTTCTGTCCTTACATTTGCCTGCTCTGCTCTTGTGAGGCACTAGCGCATTGACATCTGTAAGAATCCAGCCGGATTTTATTAAAACATCTTAGGTTTAAAAAATCTTTTAGAAGCCCTGCAGGACTCTTGCAAATTTCAGTCCTCTGCCAGCTCGGAGGAACAGAGCAGGCAGGTACATCGGTGGCAGGCGTGCTCTGAATGCAGGTGTCTGCAAGCTGTAACACAGCAGGAAGGTCTCCTCTGCCGTCCACCAGCGCTCCGTTTCTCGGGACTTGCAGTCTCCACACCAAGTCCCGTGGTGTTACTGATCTCCAAAAGACCTACGGAAAGGTCTGATCTCCCACGCTGTGATGCAACCCACCTTTCCCCTCTCCCACCCTTAAATGTTCCCATCAGGATCCCGGCCAGGCCGCTGCCCCCACCCTGCGGGATGCCCAGACGCAGGCAAGGCGGTCCAGGCACCACAGACCCTGCTTCTCCGGGCGATGATCCAGCAGCTCGAAAGGCCAGGAGCCCTTCCCTCCTGCAGCCAGCGCTCGGGCTTGGGGACATCCGTCCTGTGCAAGGGTGGCAGGCAGCACGCAGAGCGACTTCTTTGGGGGATCCCCACCAGTGGTGCCTGCAGGACCTGGCTCTTGCGGCTCCTCCTGTCTCTGGCGTCCTGCCACCCGCCAAGCACCGACAGCAGCAGGACGGGTGCTGCCAGGGGCAGCCACGCTGCGGGACAGGTTCCTCTGAGGCAGAGGTGGTGGCCCGGCACAGAGCGCCAGCTCCCACCCAGGCCTCCAAACCAGCTGGCTCTCAGGAAAGATGTTCTTGGTGGGCATGGCAAAGCTCTCTGAAAGGGGAAACCCACCCCTGAAACTTTACAATCATTTCCCATCTGCTCTCACGACAAGCTGCTGGTCCAGCCCCAGCCTGAATGCAGCCCAGGCAGGAAAGAGTTAATTTCCTTTCTAGTAATTGCCCTGAATGGAATGTCAACTATACATATTGGTTTGGTTGTTGCTAGGTGATGTTTATGCTTTTCAAGGACTCTCTTCAGCTTCCCATGGAGGCCGACAAGGGAATAGACAGAACAAGGCAATGGCCAGTGGAATGTTCCGGACCACAGGCGGCACGCTTGGTGCATAAACGGGGGTTGGCCAGGGGAAGGTGCCAGTTCACTGGGCGGTGAGAGTGAGTTGGGTCATTGTTACTGTTATTTCCCTTTTCTGTTATTGTTCTATTAAACTGTCTCAGCCTGTGAGGGTTTTTTCCCCCTTTTCCTCCTTTTCTCCCCACCCTTCTCAGGGAAGGGGGAGAACTGCTCGAGCGGCTGGGGTTAAACCACATCATCATGGCGAAGGAAGAGAAGGCGGCTGGTGGGACGCTGGAGCCGCAGAGGCTGTTGGGTGCCCGCGGTGGGTGAGCAGCAGCCCTTGTGTCCCCCCACGCACGCGCTGCACGGCTGCCTTGCGCTGGCACTCCATGCGCGCCCTGCGAGTGTGTCCTGCAAGTGTGCGTGTGCCCTGCGTGTGCGTGTGCCTTGTCTGTGCCCTGCGTGTGCGTGTGCGTGTGCCCTGCGTGTGCGTGTGCCTTGTCTGTGCCCTGCGTGTGCCCTGCGTGTGCGTGTCTGTGCCCTGCGTGTGCGTGTGTGCCCTGCGCGTGCGTGTGCGTGTGCCCTGTCTGTGCCCTGCGTGTGCCCTGCGTGTGCGTGTCTGTGCCCTGCGTGTGCATGTGCATGTGTGTGCCCTGCATGTGCGTGTGCCCTGCATGTGCCCTACGTGTGCATGTGCGTGTGTGTGCCCTGCGTGTGTCTGTGCCCTGCGTGTGCGTGTGCCCTGTCTGTGCCCTGCGTGTGCGTGTGCCCTGCGTGTGCGTGTGCGTGTGTGCCCTGCATGTGCATGTGCGTGTGTGTGCCCTGCGTGTGCGTGTGCCCTGTGTGTGCCCTGCGTGTGCGTGTGCCCTGCGTGTGCGTGTCTGTGCCCTGCGTGTGTGTGTGCGTGTGTGTGCCCTGCGTGTGCATGTGCGTGTCTGTGCCCTGCGTGTGCGTGTGCCCTGCGTGTGCGTGTGTGTGCCCTGCATGTATGTGTGCGTGTGTGTGCGTGTGCCCTGTCTGTGCCCTGCGTGTGTGTGTGCTCACGGGGTGTGTATGTGTGCCCAGGGGGTGTGTGTGCCCCGTGTGTGTGTGCCCTGTGAGTGTGTGCCCGGGGGGGTGTGTGTGTGCCTGCTGTGTGTGTGTGTGCCCGGGGTGTGTGTGCCCGGGGTGTGTGTGCCCGGGGGGGTGTGTGTGTGCCCGGGGTGTGTGTGCCCGGGGTGTGTGTGCCCGGGTGCGCGCCCTGCCCGCCTGCATTCCCGCCTGCATTCCCGCCTGCATTCCCGCCTGCATTCCCGCCTGCATTCCTGTGCCTTCCCGCCGGGCGCCCCCCGCGCGTCCACCCCCCGCCCGCCCTGTGCCGGCGCTCCCGCCCCCCCCGCGCTGCCGGTGCCGGAGCGGCCGCCCGGGGTCGCTGCGGGTCGGGCCGTGTCGGCGGCGCGGCCATGGCGGTGTTCGTGACGCGGCGGATCCCGGCCGAGGGGCTGCGGGTCCTGTCGCAGGCCGGCGGGTGAGCGCGGTGCGGGGCCGGTGGCGGCGCGGGGCCGGTGGCGGCGCGGTGCGGTGACGGTCCGCGCTGCCGCCGCAGGTGCCGCGTCCAGCAGTGGGACTCGGAGGAGCCGGTGCCGCGGGCCGAGCTGCTGGCCGGCGTGGCGGGCAAGCGGGGGCTGCTCTGCCTGCTCTCGGACCGCATCGACCGCGAGGTGCTGGAGGCGGCCGGTGCGTGCGGGCTGCGGCCCCCTTCCCTTCCCTTCCCTTCCCCTCCCCTCCCTTCCCTTCCCTTCTCTTCCCACCCTTACCTTTACCCTCCCCGTTTCCCTTCCCCCTCCTTTGCCCTCCCGATCCTCCCCCATTCCCGTTCCCTGCCTGCCCGGTCCCCGCGGGTGACCCTGGGCAGCCTCGTGCCGTTGGTGTCTTGCAGGGCCCAGCCTGAAAGTCATCAGCACAATGTCAGTGGGGTTCGACCACCTGGCCCTGGACGAGATCAAGAAGCGGTAAGCCTGGCCTGGCGGGTGGGCTTTCGTGGAGCATGGGACTGGACAGGATTTGCCACCGGCACTTTCCTCCTGCTGGGGTATGGCTAGGGTCACCCCCCACCCAACTGGCGCTGGAGGAGCCTTTGGGTGCTTGGGTGAGGCTGGGACAACCCCCCCAGCTGTGGTTGAGAAGAGTCAAGTCAGGAAGTGTAGCATCAGCAACTTGTCTGGAAATTTTGAGGTAGCGCCCCAGGCTGGCAGCGCTGACCCTGGAGAGCTGTGCTTGCCTTACAGAGGGATCCGCGTGGGCTATACCCCCGACGTCCTGACTGACGCCACCGCAGAACTCTCTGTCGCTTTGCTTCTGGCCACATGCCGCCGGCTGCCGGAGGCGGTGGAGCAGGTGAAGAAGTGAGTATGGGCGGCTGCCAGCCAGAGCAGGGGCTGGCTGCTGAGCCGGCAGCCCCAGGCGGAGAGCCGCAGGAGAACGTGTGCCACGCTGGACAGGTGAAGCCAGAGTTGCACCGAACATCTTGCAGGCCAAGGTGGAGTCCCCTGCAGTTCCGTGACTGCAGACGTGCTGCTCAGGGGCTGTGAGGGGGGCGGAACTCCCCCTGTATGCTAGGGAGAGGAGCTGCGGGAGAGGGCACTCGGGGCCACCACAGACTCCTCGAGGAGCGCACGCATGGCAGGTCTGGCCAGAGCTCACTGACTGGCAGTCGCTCCAAGGCTGTGGTTAGCGATGCCTAAATTAAATCAACCCCAAGGCTGCTGCTGCTGTGCATCTGAGGTCCAGGCAGATTCCTGCAGGCAACCACCTAGGTCACTTGAAGCCGGAACCTTGTAGAGGCTGGTTGTAAGGCCATCTGTGCCAGAGGGGTTGGCCGCCTGCCGCGTTGTGCTCTGCCACTGGGCTCTGAGCAGGGTCTCCCCTGCTGAGGTCTGACACCTGTTTCTGTCGCGCTCTCTCTGCTAGTGGTGGCTGGACAACGTGGAAGCCCTTATGGATGTGTGGCTATGGTCTGTCTGATAGCACGGTGGGCATCATAGGTCTGGGGAGAATAGGTAAGTGCATGTCAGGTGCAAGATTTGTGATGACAGGGTGGTTTTGGGGCTTCGGCCAAGGAGGCTCCCCAGCGCTCACCTCTTTAAAATATATGAGAACAACAAGGAGAGCTGGGTAGAGCCTCTCCAAACAGTGGTCCTGACTCATCAGGGCAGACCTTAAAGCACTCAAACACATCCAGTACATTTGAATGCTACAGCAAACTGGACATCGTCCTCTCGGCTTTCAGTTAAACAAATGCCCTAACAAAGTCCAAGATGACGAGCTTGTCATCCATTCAGGGTGGACTTTCGTCAGCAGGTGGCTATTTCTTTCCTCATTTTCCAGTTTGCTCCCTAGAGTAGCTTCACGTTTAATGTCCCGCAGCTCCCTTTCTGCAGTTTTGGTGTGGCTGGGAGGTCATTCCTGCTTGCGTGAGGAGCAGCAGAAGACATGCACCCCTCACCCCATGCCTGCCACGCTCCAGGCTTGGAAGCAGCCTGGCAGGAGCGATCTCACCACAGCCACCCTTCATCAAGCGATGTGTCCCGCTGGCTGCTGCGCTGCCAGCCGCACCAAGTGCCAGCTTGCCAAGGATGGACTGCATGGAGAGCCCTGAGGGGCGCCCACAGCCCGGCGTCCATCTCTGCGGCATGCCTTGTGCCGGTGTGGTACAGTGGCTGGACAGTTGTCTCTCTCGCTCCTAGGACAGGCAGTCGCCCGCCGCCTGAAGCCATTTGGGGTCAAGAAGTTTTTGTACACTGGCAGTTGCCCAAAACCAGAGAACGCCGCGGAGTTTGAAGCCGAGTTTGGTAAGAAAGGCACCCCGAGCAGTGGTGGCGGTCATTGGTCTGCTGCAGGGCAGCACCGGCTGGGATGGCTCCGGGGGGTGTCACCCCGCAGGGGTGGGACAGTGGAGGGAGGGAGTGAGCTGGAGGTTCTGGGTGGCTCCTTAGTGTGAACTGCTGTGGGGGCACCAAAGAGGGGAATGGCAGATCCAAACACTTCCCGTGCGGTGGCAGCAGGGAAGGAAACCTGCCTCCTCTGAGCCACGTGGTGTCAGCCGGGAGGCTGGACACATGGGGGCTGTACCTGACCACCTGCCACAATCGCGGGCTGTCAGTGGTTCTGCTGCTTTTGTCTTTCACCTTCCACCTGTGTGTGTCCATTTGTGATTTCCGGTTAGTTTCATCCCCACAAGGAAATGGAACCTAATGGACGGAGAGGAGAAAGTGGCAGCTGCCCCTGGGAGGCGGGGAGGGGTCTCATGGGGCATCCCCACCTCCCGGCGGGGAGGAGGGGACAGGCTGGCTGCAGATCCTCACGGAGAGCAGGTGTTGGTTGCTGGACACAAACGTCAGCTTTAACCTCCTGCTTTAAAATTAATGTCACAGTCCAGCCAGGCCGGGGAGTGTCTCTGGGCTGCCGAACGGGACTGTTCTGGGGGCCTGTTAGAGTCCCGAGACGTGCATCAAGTGCTAATTTTTCAATCCAAAGCCAGCACATTTCCAATTCATGCTTTTGTTGCACAAAGTCATTGGCAGAATTTTTCTGCTCCTTGCACTTTCCTCTCATTTCCAGGAGTGTAAGTCGCACAGCTCGTTATCTGTAGGTACTGTATAGACACATTTAATGCTGGTGTAAACTGCTGCTGCCGTATTTTGCTGTCTGAGCATGAAATACATACCAGAGCCTCCTTTGGGCCAGGTGGCTGAAGCATCATTAGATTCCCAAATGGGCTGATTTTAATTTAAAAGTGAAACAAAACACTGCAGTAGTGTCTGTAAGAACATGCGTGATTTCTCTTTGGTGTTTGCTGGTCCCTGTTTCTACCTGTCTGTGGCGAAGGGTCAGCCAGGTCTCTCCAGAGCAGCACTCACTTGCTGACGGATCTCGGGGATGAGAGGGGTTGGTGGGCTGTGTCGGGGAGGGCCCCGAGCAGAGCTGCCACCTGTGTTTCTCCACTCAGTCCCGCTCTCGAGGCTGGCCGAGGAATCAGACTTTGTTGTGGTGACCTGTGCTTTGACTCCGGCCACCCAGGGAATGTGCAACAAGGACTTCTTCGCCAGAATGAAGAAGACCTCTGTGTTCATCAACACCAGCAGGTAATTGCAACACAGCCTCCTGCGCGGCCGTGGTTGCAGGGGGATCCGGAAGACTCTGTACAGCACGTACGGCCATCACGGCTGCAGCTGCCAGCACCGTCTGTCCAGTGTGGGGCCGGTGGCCTCCAGCCCACGGTCTTGGGATCAAGCCAAAGGCAGAATAAGCTGTTGAGGGGGGGTCAAAGCCTCTGTCTCCTCTCTGAGGCCCTGTGTCCTGCCCCGTGGGGCGGACAGACGGGTGCGTGTTGGGTGACGGGTGGGAGAGCCTGAGGGGTTGCCCAGGAGAGGGCTGTGACTGCCATAAGCTTTGTTCTTGGGATGGAGGCGTCTGCGACAGGGCTCCTTGGCTGAGTCTGGCGGTAGCCCCCCATTCCTGTCACCTTCTGGTGGTGTGGGGCAGAACCTGGGACGCCCCACACATGCCATCTGCCCGGGGTGCCCTGGGCTGCTGCAATTCTCTCCATGGCTGCCAGTGCTCGGGCACCCGTCCCTGCTCCCTGCTGGTGGGTGGCCTAGAGCCGGAGCAGCGTGTTGCGCTGGGAGGTGCACCCAGAGGGGGTCCGACCTCCGCTCGGGCAGCCCTGGGGACCCGGGTGCCCCTGCCCGGCCTGTCCCGTGTGGCCAGTGCCCTGGCCGTGCGTGCCTGGGAGGCCACGGGACCCCTGGGCAGCGGCGCAGCCTCTCCCGCTGTTTGCCAGGGGGGCTGTGGTGAACCAGGAGGACCTGTACGATGCCTTGGCCCATGGGCAGATCGCAGCAGCGGGCCTGGATGTCACAACGCCGGAGCCGCTGCCCACTGACCACCCCCTGCTCTCCCTCAAGAACTGTGGTAAGTGTCCGGCGGCGCAGCCGGCCCCACTCCGCGCCTGCAGCGGGCAGCCTGCCAGCTGGAGAGATGAGGATTCCCTGTCCCGGGAGCTGGACGGTACGAACAAGCGCTGAGACGTGGAAGGACAGCGAGGTTGGATGTATTTAGCAGAGTGTAGGTCACTGTCATACAACATGGGGAGCTGTTACACGGGAAGACTTCATTAACATGATGTAAAACAAGTGTGGGAGGTATCTTAGTTCTCCAGAAAGCAGTTGAGATCAGCTCATTTTTTGACACCTTCCTGATGGATCTCCATTCAGTGGGCTGAGGCATGGGGTGAAATTCGTGGAGGAGTCTGATACCAGCAGGTGCCTCAATGAGAAACCAAATTCCCGCTCATGCCCCACCAAGCTCTGGTGTTCTATAAGCTCCCGGGCATATACTCTGCTAGAAAAGCTTCCAGTGTGGATAAAAGGCTGGGTGCTGAGTCTGCCCAGAAGAATCTCGGCCTCGGGAGCACGGCAGCCGCTGCAGGACTGGCTCGCTAGCCTCGCCACTGCGGGTCTGGGCTGCCAGGCGCGGGCTCGAAACGCGTGCTCAGGAGCACAGTTCATGTAAGCAGTGTGTTGGGTGCTCAGGCTTCTGCATTGCCTGCAGATGCCCTGTATTGTAAAACAGATGCTGCAGTGCAGGCTTTTATCCATAACTTGGGCAAGTAATCTCCACTACTAATGTTATAATAATTGACCACTAAAGCAGCTCTGGCTCATTCCTTTGCCTTGTGTAAAAGGAGCCTTTTCACATAGGTGGATGAAAATCCCTTGCCCTGACTTTGCCAGCTCTGTTGCGCAGGGGCCGTTTGCCTCCACACGTGCCCTGCAGTGCACCCAGCGGTCTGTAAAACGCGGTGGTTCACAGCAGTCTTCAGGCTCTTGCCCCAGTGGATGCTGGTTCATGCCTGTCACTGAGCAGAACCTCCTAAAGCTGTGTGGCAGTCAGGCAACAGCATGCAAATTTCATGTGTGTTTGGCTCCTACAGGGATAGTATTTTATATCTGCCACTGACTCTCAGTCCGCGCAGGAAAGTGAGTGCCAAGCCTGAACGCAGAAAGGAGGATCCACTCTTGGCTGACCGTGGCCTGGAGGACTTCAAAAATAGCTGTTAGTTAGCCACTTACCAGATGTCTTTTCCAGTGCTTGGCAGCTGATGATTTTGTTTCATGCTCCATGTCCAATGTCTGCTCCAGGTGGAGCGGCAGCTGGTGCAGGACCTGGGTTGCCCCCATGAGAAGAGCCCTGAAAGAGGCTGTAAGAGGTCAGCGAAGGTAAGAAACGAGCGAGTAACCCTCCCTGTCCCCTGCAGTGATCTTGCCGCACATCGGGAGTGCCACCTACGCCACGAGGAGCACCATGGCCGTGCTGGCAGCCAACAACCTGCTGGCCGGGCTGCGAGGGGAGCCGATGCCCCAGGAGCTGCAGCTGTGAGGGCCGAAGCCCCGTGCCTGCAGGGCAGCAGGACCTGCGTTACCTTCCCCGGAGGAGCCCTGCGGACCGGTCCTGTGCCTCCTCGTCTCTGCAGCAGCGTGACAGTGGGGCCTGCAGAGAGGGAACTGCACCGCAGCCATTAAAGAGATGCAGTGAATGTGTGGTGCTCATTTTGTTTGAGACCAGGGTGCCCCCGGGTGCGTGGTGGAGCCCCGGGGTGCGTGGTGGAGCAGGGGACTGCCAGTCCCACGGTCACATCACCACTGCACTTGGCAGGCGATGGACCGTGTTTGTCCCAATTCACAAAACGCTTGCGGTGCCAGGACTGTCCTGTATTTTGCTAGTCAGCATCTGCTGTACTGTAAGGTGGCTGCTGGTGCGGCTCCCGCCCTTGAGGCTGGGCTCCTGGCGTCACAGCTGGGGCCAGGCAGTTCCGTACCTGAGCTCCCAGCTTGTAGCCAGGGAGGGAGGAGAAGTGGCCATGCCGGAGAGCTGCTGCCAGCCCACTGGTGAGCACGCATCAAAAGGCCGTGCTGAATCGATGCCAAGGTGTGATGTTTCTGTTCTTCAGGTACCTAAAGAAAAGCAAAAAAGGCTTTCGCAGCTCCGCTGGCATCTCCAGCTCTGCCTTTTGTACCTGTAACTCATTCTGGGCACGGCTCTGAAGTGGGTTACAAACTGGAATGCACGCTGGGATGTTCTGACACCCCCCACTGGTCCCTCCCCCCTCAGCTCTGCTCCGCTGTTCGTTTTCTTCCGAGACACAATGACATGTGTTAGTGCAAAGGGAAAACCTGAGTGGTGCCAAGCCTCCTGCTGCCAGGAGAGGCCTGGATGGGCACATTCCAGGTACTTTGTGGGTTCTGTTTCTCCTCCAGCGACCGTCCTGCTTCTATAAATGGGGGCTGGAACCCATCTCCCCCCTGCCAGTCCAGCCCGGCAAGCTTCTGCTCCAGCTGGTGAAGAAGCCGGTGGGGTGTGCTCCTTGGATTGCTCCTCTGTGCTGCTTCCCATGCCCTGTTTGAGGGCCACGTGCCCTGGTGACATTGTTCCCTTAGAGAAAAGAGAAAGGTGTCTGTGATGCCACATTGCAGTGGCAGGAGGAATTTAACACGTTTAACGCTTCTCAGAAATCCTGCTTTGAATGCGTCTGTGTTTGGTGTGATCCCCCAGCATCTTTCTGCCACGGTCACAGCTTCATGGTCTGGACCAGCAATTTTCCCACCCTCCTGCACAGCCAGCACACGGGAGCCATTCTGAAAAGGTCACTACACAGCAAAGGAGAACACCCAACAGATTTTCAGAATAAAAGGCAAGGATTTGATATATAGGATTGTTGCATTTTGAAATCAACAGCAAAATGTGTTAAACAAGCAGAGTCACGTTACTTTGCTGGAGCCCTGCCAGAGACTTGTCCTGTGCCCAGCCCTGTGGTGACGGCACTGCCGCCGCTGGACACATCTGCGAATCGCGAGCTTGTGTTCCCCATGGATGAACGCGTGTATGATGAGGAAGCCAGCTCAATTTAACTTCTTTTCACGTTCTACGTAGGCGGGATGGTGGGGAAGCCTTTGCAAGTGCAGCCTGCTAGGGCTGCTGGGGGCCAAGTCCGGGGCCTGGCTGTCCCGTCCCTGCCCGACAGTGGCAAGCCTGTCTGGGGCACATGCTGGCCTCGCCGCGGTCCCGTCCCCTCCTGCCCTCCTGGCACCCACGTCCACGATGCCGATGGGACAGCCCCGCCGCTGCCTGCGGGATCTGCTCACAGACCTGCTGTCCGCGGCCAGGCCCGCGGGTGCCCCCACCACGTGGTGCGGAGATCACTCTCACCGGGTCTAAACCAGCCTCTTCCCAGCTCCATGTGCTCCCAGCCCTTGTGCTGGGCAACATGGTGAAAAGCAGACGCGGATTCACAGAGCTCCCTGCGAGCCATGGCTCTCAGTTGGCCATCCGCCTCTCCCGGCCTCATCACTCTTCTCACCGGGTTTTGGCATTCAGAGCAGTGTATGGAACAAGGGACAGCCTTGTTTCCACGGCCACAGGATGTGCGGAGAGGAGGAGGAGGTGAGTGAGCATTTCAGCTCCTTTGACCCCAGGGGAATCCATGCCACGGGCACAGAATACAAAGCCCCTCGGCGCATTCAGCCAGGGCAGGTGCTGAGGCCGCCGAGCAGCGACGAGCTCCGCCAGCAGCAGCACCTGCACCGGCCACTGGCTGGTATTGCCTCATCTTTGTCTGCTGTTTCCTCCAACGCCAAGACTGGAGCAGCTCTGTTCACCCGACGGGCACAGGAACCCGCCGCGTGCTCCACAGCACCACACATGAAAGTAACCCAGGAGCTTCTGCCTTTGGAGGAGCCACCTTCAACCGGGACTAAGCATGGTTAGAGATGGTGGCTCGCAGTCTGAAGCAAGGTTGAGAAGCTGTCCTCAGCTTCACTCTGGGATTTCTGCTCCGTGCGTGTGGTGGGTGGGCACGGGCACCCTGCGGGCTCCAGCGTGATCTCCAGGGCCCGGCACCCTCCAAGTCTGTTCTTACAGATAATCCACACTGTGAGGGTTTGGTGCTTAATACCAAATTCACTTCTCTGTAGGCATTTGATGTTACACTGGATTTTGGTTTAGCAGAGTGATACCGCAATGTACTGAAATTGCAGTACAAGCACAGCACTGCGATTGTGAGATACGGTGGGATTGCAGTAGGAATGTGATGCCCGTCTCCAGGCTCTGAATGCTCCACCATCACTGTGCTGGGCTCCAGCCGCCGTGAGGGAGCACGTGGGCTGGGGCAGCTCCAGCCTTCGCTCTCTTCAGTGCTCTTCTTGCCGTCGTTCAGTGCTCACACTCTGTGTTGGGCTGAGTCTGGTGAACCTCCCCGTGGAGCTCCTCTGCTGATGTCCAGGGTGAACAGTGGCACAAGCAGCTGATCCGCCCAGCGGACAGGCGTGTTTGTACAGGGGCCCCTGTCCCTTCGCGTCAAGATCAGCCCAGTTGCCTCTGCAGCCACCCGTGTCTTCTCTGCGCCTCCCTGCCGTGGCTCTGCACCCCCGGCCATGCCGCACCCCCGGCCATGCCGCACACTCAGCCATGCCGCACACTCGGCCATGCCGCACACTCAGCCATGCCGCACCCCCGGCCATGCCGCACACTCAGCCATGCTGCACCCCTGGCCATGCCGCACACTCAGCCATGCTGCACCCCCGGCCATGCTGCACCCCTGGCCATGCCGCACCCCCGGCCATGCTGCACCCCTGGCCATGCTGCACCCCTGGCCATGCCGCACCCCAGGCCATGCCGCACCCCCGGCCATGCCGCACACTCAGCCATGCTGCACCCCCGGCCATGCTGCACCCCTGGCCATGCCGCACCCCCGGCCATGCTGCACCCCTGGCCATGCTGCACCCCTGGCCATGCCGCACCCCCGGCCATGCCGCACCCCCGGCCATGCCGCACACTCAGCCATGCTGCACCCCCGGCCATGCTGCACCCCTGGCCATGCCGCACCCCCGGCCATGCTGCACCCCTGGCCATGCTGCACCCCTGGCCATGCCGCACCCCCGGCCATGCCGCACACTCAGCCATGCTGCACCCCCGGCCATGCTGCACCCCTGGCCATGCTGCACCCCTGGCCATGCCGCACACTCAGCCATGCTGCACCCCCGGCCATGCCGCACACTCAGCCATGCCGCACCCCTGGCCATGCCGCACCCCTGGCCATGCTGCACCCCCGGCCATGCTGCACCCCTGGCCATGCCACATCCCCGGCCATGCCGCAGCCCTGTCCAGCGCCTCCGCATCCAGGGAGGAAAGAGCCTTCCCATGCAGCCCAAAGGCTTCCACCACACCTCGGGTCTTGGTGAGGGCTGCTCATACCCATAGAAATCGCACTGAAAAAGAGAAGTAACACAAAGCCTCGGTTGCTGGACAGATGTAAAACCAGCACTTTTCTGAAATGACTGCGTAAGGGCAGGGGGGGCTGCAATGGGCAAGAGGAAGGTGTCTCATCCGCAGCTCAGGCCCTCCCCGGTGGTTCTCCCAGCAGCGCTGCCAACAGCTCCGCTCTGTCAAGGTCCGGGTCCGTGGTCCAGGAGGATGAAGAGCCTCGCGCCTCGTCTCGCAGCCTGGCCAGAGCCCCCAGTGGTGCCCAGCGCCTGGCATCGCCCCTCGCCCCAGCACATCGCCCGGCTGCGCTGCCGGGGGCCGCAGAGCCAGAAGGCGGCAAAGACTCCGCTGCAGCCGGAGGGAGGAGAAGAGCCTTGGAGAAACGCCCAGGACAGTAACCAGGTGTAACGTGCCTGAACTGCTCAATTTGCTGCTTGTTATTGTGCAGCACAGGAAGGTTTCTGGCAGGGGTAACAAAGTGCACAAGTCCGCCCCTCTGAGAGCCACAGTGTACTGTTTTCTCCAACTCCCGTCCTGTATGAAAGCTGAGCAGGGTGCTGCATAATAATCCAAAACACTTCTTAAGCGATGAGAGGGAAGGGCAGCAGCTGGCAGCGTCCCAAGCCTGGTGCAGGGAGGGAGCTGAAACGCAGAGAAAAGCCTGTGCTTGGGAATTACAGTTCATCTAGTACGTTCTGTACTTCTCTTTCTGTCCCACAAGCGTTCTTTTTGCTGAATTCTCTGCTTGAATTTCTCTGGATGTTAAATGAACCATACTCTGATAGCAATAATAGCTATTGGAAGATGTTCATTAATTAGTTATTGATGCTGGCTAGTTAAAGGAAGACCTTTGCCTCATGCCTCAGAGAGTATCTGACATGTTTATCAATACGTTTTGATTCACAAGCCTTGCTGATTACCGTATGCCTGCCCATCAGAAGCAGAAAGTGTTTGGGAAGTTTCTAATGAGACCTCTGCTGACCAAGGAAAGGTTTGTAGCTGTGGTGGAAACAGGAAGGCTGTGGGCTCCTGGGCATCTCAACTGGCTGGAAAGTTCCCAGTTGACATAACAGAGATCAGAAGGATTTACTTTGCTGTGAAAACCTTGGCTGTACGAAATGGGCACGAGTCCGTGCAGTTAGTTTGCTGGTCTGTATGATTTTTGAGACCTGTTAGTTTTGACACTAAAGATTCTGGTATTGGTGAAGTTACTGTCATGCTGATGGATGTTAACTAAATATTTGAGAAGTTATTGTGACTACTAATGATGTGAGAAATAGTTAAGTGTAAATGGACTGGTATCTGAGCACTTGTACTACATTCCCCAAGTATATTAAGAAATAGACGTGAGCGTGTAAATAAGGCTGCTGAAGTGACCGAAGCACATTTCAGGTGTCCTATCTTGGAATTTCTCCAAGACGACAATCATTTTGCTCTGCCAGTCACAGAAATCATCAGTATGCCCTTACTGAAATGATTTTGCTTTCTAAACATACTTTAAAAGCTGTAAATGATAAAATGCTAACCTCATCTCTCTGACCCTGCTTAGAGGAACCTGTCGTTTTTTAGGCAAGTCGGAGTGTGTCTGGTCAGAGCTGAACCTACTGACAGCAAAGGAGAGGTAGGCCTCGCCACATCTCCATCCGAGGCCAAAAATACCTCTTAACAGGAATTCTTGCTCACTAAGTTCTGGATATACCCCATATCAGCAATCAGCACTCAAAACTTTGTGCCACCACGAGCCGAACAGCGTGCCGGCGCGGTGAGCTGCAGCAGCCCCCCGGGCAGAGGAGCTGCCCTGAGCCTCCACATCACTGAACGTCTTCCCACAAGGGACTCGGAGAGCAACAGTGCAATGGATTACGGATTTTACAGATGTCATGTAGATATCAACATTATTTCAGTAGCAACCACAATCTTACTCTTACAAAGAGTATACTCTACCAGGAACAAAATTGTTACTGAGTAAAGTACAGCCTTTTACAATTAGTTTTTGCTAAGAACAAGTATTTCTTCACAGGCCGTCATAAAGAGTAATAGTCCCTTGGCAGGTGCCTTTTGGGTGACCTGTGCTGGTGGTCAGATGGCTGATGGTGCTGTTGCACAAGGAGGGGAAGCAGCATTTCGCGCCCGCAGACCGATTCCTCTGCTCCCCGTGCCGTCGGCCGGAGGCAGAGCCCAGAGCCCGGCAGGGAGGAGGCGCGGGAAGAGGGACGGCGGCCTGTCGTGCGTCCTCCTCTCAGCCGCTTGCGAGGGCCGGCCCCATCGCGAGCAGCAAAGGAGGTAAAACTGCTGCAGAGGTGAGAGCATTCGCCGCAGAAGTTCAGCACGCGCAGCACCGACAGTTCCGATGTTTAACAACCCCAGCAGGGCCAGAGCCCTCCCCGGGCGTCCTGAGCTGGCGATGCTTCTCGCGGGCCGCAGCGTCCTGCAGGGCTGACTCTCGGGCCAGACGTGCTCCAGGGCTGACCAAGCGGGGCTGCACCAGCTGGAGCAAGGCTGGCAGCCGCCGACGGGAGTGACCTGCAGCGGCAGAGACGACCGGCGAGGACCGAGCAGGCAGCCCAGCCTCCGCGAAAGCTTTCCACAGGAAACTGCCGGTGTCTTTCCAAGACCATTTTCTCCAGCAGGAACGGCCACGCCCTCAGAAGCAGTTCCACAGCACAAGTGAACACAGGGCCTCAGCTAAGCATCCACTCCTGCAGTCACAAAGGTGTAGTACCGACGTATGGCTGTGACCGACTGACACTTTACATTACTTCAGAGTCATTCCTTTTTATAGGAAGCTGCAGGCTGAACTTATTATGTATTATTAAGGAAAATGAAGAGAGCACAATATTACATTTAAATTACAGACTTCTGCTTTTATGCCTTTTCAAAATCTATTGAACTCCTCTTTCTATTCAAGACATGAATTATGCTATCATGTCAAGCAATTTGGTCTCATCAGCAGAAATACATTTTATTAAGCAAGTCAACAAACCAGCCTGTTAGGTGCTTTGCACCTGGAGGGTCACTGATGGGCATTCAGATGTTGTTACCAAAAATAATTGCACAGCCGCTTACCCAGCACCTGTGCAGTTGCAAAGTGAACTCATCAGGGAACGGATACAGCTGGAAAGAATGCAAATAATCTCCGTGCACAAGGAGAGATGGTCCCAGAACGCCAAGGTTCCCCAGCCTGCGTCCGATGTGGGAGGTGCAGGCAACGCGCCCCTTCCCATCACGGCTGCGGCAGCAGCGAGCATCCCTGCAAGGTCAGCCAAGCCGCAGGGCATCCCAAACCGTCTGCACGAAACACCTCCAGCGTCACCTCCCGCGCAGAGCGAGCCAGAAGGGCCCGGCGCACCGAGGCGGTGGCTCCAGGGGACACTAAAGCACCCTGAACCTGAGACAGACACCATGGCAAAGTCCAGCCACACTCTGATGGTTCCAACAGCTCACAAAGCGTTGACAGGGCAATGCCATCCTTCAAGGCTTCATACTGGCTCAAACACAGACCCACTTCTTGTTGATCAGATACCACATGTCCTCTCCAAACGGGCAAAGCCTCAGCGTCAAGCAGACGGCGGCCACAGGCAGCACTGCGTGCTCGGCCTCATTTGACAAAAACGCCTACGTGTGCGCCCACACTTCAGCGGGATTATTTAGCACCGCCAAGCGATCCAGTGACACAGAGAGCCCGATCAGCCAGCGCACAAGCACTACTCGCTCAGCCAACCCATTAGATGCTGTTGGCAGGCACCAGGGTAACATCAACAAGTAAATCAAGTCAGACACAGCAGCACAAAAATGTAGAGTTTATTTTCAGATGTTTCATAATACTAACACACTGACATCTTCACATGAGATCTCACTGTAGCATTTGTAAAGTTAAATTTTTAACAAAAGTCCGGGCGATAAGCTCTTTGACAACGATAGCAGGCTTTGAGATGAGATACTCTCATTTCACGGCAGGGGACAGCTAAGGGGAGAAACCGCTCCGAGATATTGCTTCATACTGGAAGACTAGGAGAGCAACGCGCCGGGCACAGGCTGCTGGGTCTGCAGCGCGCTCCTCCAGACGCACTCGATGTCAGCGCAGAAAGAAATCTAAAGTTGCTGCTTCCAAAAATGCTCCAAGTTGAATTTTTTCTTAAAGAAAGAGGACAGAAGTCCTCCTGCACAAGGTCTGATATTTCACAATGACATTGAATTTTTTATAAAAACAGATCAAAAGTACACTTAAATATGTGTATCTGTTCATATTAGTTCTTAATTACTCTAATCTCCTTACTCTCATAGATGCTTTATTCCTACGCGTCATAAGAATTCAAGGAATTCATATGTGCTCTAGGAAACAGACAGAAAATATAAAAAAACACCTATTTTTAAAACAAAACACTAGAAATGCAAAGAAGATGAAACAATCTAATAAGGCAACACAAAAAAATATTAAAGTACAAAATACTGCATTTTATTGATGTTTCAGTAAGATTGTTTAGTATAGCTCAATGCTGTTAGTCCCCCGATATCAAAATTATTATCAAACAAAATGTGGCGTACCCTAATGCTTTAAAAAAATGCAGCACATTTGCTTAATGCTTATAAAATCAAGACCCAGAAACACAACCACTAAATAAATCCTATAACAAAATCTTAACACTTAAAGGAATTAATCCAATCATTCACTGTGTTCCCAGGTTCCTGTTTACCTTGGATGATCAAGGCGCAAGTGACACATTGACTGACATTTGGCATTTGTTTCTCAATGTGGAGCAATGTAATTAGAGATGAAGACACATTTCTTCATTAGCAGACTACTGTTTCACACAAAGCCAAGTACAGAAAGATGTCCGTGTTTCCTTTGGTCTGACAATGGCTGTTTGGTTTCCACGCTTCAACAGTTTTGATAGTTAATCCTGCTAAATGACCTACAGGAGTGTGGATCAGGATTTTATTTTCGGTTTATCCAAATGTAAGTCCGAGGTGTTTCAGAATGCTAACTATTAGGTAGCACAAACTCCATAAAGCTGCTGAATGTCATCACACAGAATTCATTTGCTATACAGAATAAAATAAAGAGGGGAAGGTTTGCAATTTTTTTTGTATTAACAGAGAGCTGTTGCTCTGTGACTCCAATACCAGGAAACGCAAATCCTCTCTCTCCTGAACGTAACAGACATGCTGTAGCCCTGACCCACCTCCTAACGGCAGAGCAACATTTATCAGCAGAAGCGCTCCAGAACTGTATTTAGAAACCTAATATGCTGAACGCCAGTAGTTAGTTCATGTGCATCTTTAACAAAGGAAAAAAGAGACTGCAGAGAGTATTAGTTACAATGGTATCAAAGAGGAGGAAATTAAAACAAGATTTACACGATTCACTTGAAGAGTAACGATCACTGAATTTCTGCTATACAAAGTGTACAGTGCTATTTTTTAAATTAAATTTATGCTAGTTTTTTTTAATTTATGTGGAAAAGTACATCTATGACACTACTTTAAGTGGAAGGACTGGATTTGATAACTACACTTTATAGAGAGACATAAATAAATATGGCAAATGAGGATCCTTCCAGACTGGTTTGATCCGAGGAACAATCCACAGTAGTAAGTAAGTAGAAAGGAAGTAAGCGTACGGAGGAGGAAATTAAAGCCTGATGATAAGAGTGTCAGAGAAGGACAATATGCTTACACAATGACAGGGATCAGATTGACTATCAGCACCTGGAAACAGCAAGAGACTATCTTACACAGTAAAAAAAGCCATCACAAATTATCTCTCTCCTTCAAAATAACAAAGCAGACAAAGACAAGCTCTTTTCAGACTTCTGTGTATATAGAATTTTAACAGAGGAGATACAAACTGGTTAAAATACTGCTAAGAATAGCACGAACAAGAAACAGTACTTCACTTATCACTTAATACAAGTTTCTACAGAAAAAAATCGGTCAAACATCCAGATCTTGCTGTATTCAAAGTATATATACATCTGGCAGTCCAAAAGTTACTTGTCTTGGATTTAATTTAAGCACCTTCATTACACAGTGTCCTTTACTACAAAACAGCCAAACATACATTCATAACCCTAGAACTATTTTTATAATTAGCGTATTTTAAAGCATTATGTCAGACAGGTGCATCCAAAGGCGTTCTTCTCTTTTAAAGATACGCAGTCTGCATTAGTTACAGCAAACAGCTCTTGCGTTACTGTCCATACATAATGCGGCAACTTGTTTTACAGGTCATTTATTTAAATGCTGTCACTTTTACAAAATATTTTGGTAAAAAAAAAAAAAGAGGAAATTTGCACTTCAGTTTCTCACTCTTGAAACGTTCTACTTCATGAGATAACTACGCTCTCACCCCTCTGCCCTGCAAAGGAACTGCTTCGCTTCAGAGATCATATCCCCATCAGCCCAAGGCCTGACCGCACATCACAGTAACGCGTCACACACCCGCAGCGCAACTCCTGCGGACCTCCGAGTTCTTCGCTTACAGCTCTTTAAGCCTCACAACACCCCTGTGAGGTAGGTACAGTAATATCCCCAATTGACAGAACCAAGACTTTTGTGTGTGTGGCACAATCACACGCTACGTGTTCACTGACCAACAAGAGCAGCCTCTGAGCCTGCAGCCTTGAAGAAAACAGTGTTCATGTTCCTGTGGTGCTTCAAGGAGCCAGACGTCTGCACCAGTGCTCTCCTTCAGGCCCAGGGTGGAGAAGGTTAAAGCAACGTGCTGGGCAGGTTGCTGCTCTGCCACCTCAGGCAGGTTGTCTTGGAGTGTTTATACAGGTGGCTGGACTGGCTGAACCGCTTGCCGCACTTGAGGCAGGCGTAAGGCTTCTCCCCCGTGTGCACGCGGATGTGCTTCTTGCAGTCTGTCAAGGTCAAAAACGTCTTGCAGCAGATCTTGCATGCATACTTGCGTGCACCTTCTACAACCAAGACGTTGTGCTCAGATAAGGCCTTCTTGCATTTTGAAAGGACATCTGCAGATGCCCTCGTCAGTTGTGGTGGACCAGGTTGTGACGGATGCCCGTTTTCAAAAGAAGTGGTCCCATTCATGATCAGCTGAGAACTGGATGAGTTGTCTTGCAGCTGCGAGCTCCTGACAGAGGTCACCACAGGCATTTTGGGGGCTATGCGGCGGTAGCCAGGAAAGCTGCTAGCTCCACCTCTTACTGAGCCCATCATTGCCCTTGACAGGGAGTGCAAGCCCAAGCCCGACCGTGGGAAATCAATGCTGAACTGTTCCGCCGCCCGGTACCCAGAAGTCTGCACGCAGGGAAGACCCATCACATCCTGCATTGGTCTAACGAAATGAGAGTCTGTGGGCTCAGTAAATGGATTCTCGACGTGAGAGACGGCGGCGGATGAATGGCCACCAGCAGGCCCTGACTCTGGACTCATCAGATAAGAGGCATCACTGTCCATTCTGCAGTCACTGGTGGTATTTGGAATGTTGTCATCACTGTTTTGACTAGCACCGAAGCCACCACCTCTGCTTTTATTTAGAAAATTTGAGATACTGAAAGTAGACTTGTGTTCCAGGTTATTTGACACCTCCATAATATGGATGTCTCCCACCCTATCGGTACTGGACTGTGGGTCAGAAAAGCTACGATCACTGCTCTCAGGACTCAGTTCTATCTTCTCTGCGCTCACTACTCCTCCTTCCACTTCAACAGACTCGCTGCCCTCTGCTTGGGAAGTGACATCGCTCACCTCATCTTGAGGCTCTGGGGAACTCAAGGGCTCAGACTTTACCACCACCCTCATGTGCTCTTTTTCGTTCAGACTGACCTCTGGATTCTCACATGGGAAGTTGTTCTTAGAGGCAGCCTCCTGGTCAAAGCTGGTTTCCACCTGTGTTGCCTGGGATGCCATGGACATCTGTGAAATGTTTCCTCCGCTGTTGTCAGACTGGCTGGGCACTTGAGCATCTTCCTGAGCACTGAAAGACTGATCAAACATAATAGTATTATCCTCCTGGTTATCAGCAACAGCATCAGCCTTAGAGTTGTCCACAATCTTCAGTGAATCTGGTGAGAAGAAATCTTCCCGTGAATGAACTACTGACTGCCCGCTCTCTGCAGTCACATCGGAAACAGACTCATCCATGGCAGGCCTTATGCGCTGTCTGGCCCGATCTTCAGAAGACTGTTTACGTTTGTGGAGACGACGGATGGGAAAAGTAGTGCGCTGCTCAATGTTACTTCTCATCGAGGAGCTCATAGTATTTGGTTGTTCCTCTGTGCTTGGAGTGGAATTTAAGGCAGAGCTCACGATGCTTAGTCCAAGCTGCTGCAGCATGAAAGACCTCTGCATGCGCGCATTTTGCTCTTGAACTCTATCACTCGGTGGAGACATCGGCAGCGTCCTGGTGGTAAGGTAGTGTTTGCATGCTTTAACAACAGAGTTCAAATGTAAGTGAGAAGCAGCCAGCAAGACATCCATAACGTTGCTCTCCCCAAGCATTAGTGTGGAAGTATACATCATGTCTATCAGAGCAGCAAAAGCTTCTGCTGTCACCACTTCGCTGTCCAGCTGAATCATATTCATAGTCTGATCCCCTTCTGCTACGGTAAATAAAGCTCGGAAATGTGTGCTACATGCTGCCAAAACAGAGCGATGGGCTTTGAAATGCCTGTTCCCCACCACAATGACACAGTCGCAAAGCTGGCCATGAAGCCTCTGGTAGTTGAGCTGCTGAAAGATTTGCTCAAAGTGTCCTGGAAAATCCATGATCCTATAAAACAAAACATAAGAAACGATAATATTAAAAATGGCTGAAGTCGTATTCAGACCACAGTGAACCCCGGTTTAAAAGTGAAAGATGACAGCTGAAAAACCAATGAACAATAACTAACTAATCTTAATTTACCACTGCCCCACTGGCACTGTATCAAATCTGGCAATTCTGCGGAGGAGGAGAAGGAAGAAAACGCAGGTTCTGCCATGGAGCTGACCTAGTGTAACAGCTGCCTCAGCATCCCATGTGTCACAGGCAGCTCTGCTGCCAACCGAGTAACACAGGTCATTTCACTGCCATTAGCTCCTGTCCAAACTAAAACACACTCTTTAGTAAAACATTTAATCCTGTTTTTCTAAAAAATCTAATTGTGAATGATCTACTCCGACCTTTGATAAATGGCTCACGTTATTAGATAACCTCCCACTGAAAAGTCTGAACTTTAATTCTCATCTTATTTAATCCAGCTTCACCTTCTGCAAATGACTTGCTGCAGTTTCTCACCTACTGTGCAGAACTGTCATTCAAGTACCTGCTTTGAACAGAGAAAAGAGAGTTAATGGAAAAGAAGGGAGACGCTTCTGCACTGCAGCAAGTGGTCAGTTCTTACGTCAAACTGCCACCTTTAGCTATTCAAAGTGCAATACAATTTTCTTATTCACTATAGTTCATCAGCTGGGATGCACTGAAAGTCTCTTTTCCCGACAACACAAATAAAACGGCAGTAAGAACGAAAAGCCTGCCAATGTTAAGAGCTGTCTCCATACTTGCTATTCCTTATGAACCTTCTTGGTCCATAAGGAAGTTATGGGAAGCTTTTGACAAAACGATGCACTACTCAACAAGACAACTAGACAAACTCAGGGGTGTTTTTTTCTTAAATTTCCATTAACAGAATGTAAGTCAAATCTTATTAGACTCACCTTAAGACTGAATAGGTGACTTTTGTGACATCTCCACTTTTTTTCTCATGACAAATCAACGAAGTGTAAGATTTGGGGAACAGAAAGGTTGCGTGTACAGGGCATACACTCACATGTATTTGTGTTCACATTTATTTTTCAATAGCAATACTGTAGTATCACATGCCACAAGACTGTAAAGCAGCTGAAATAAAAGTTCACACGGAAAGAATTATACTTTTGAAGAGGGATCAAGTGTGACTGCCAGTTTAAAATTCTGTCCTCAAATGCATCTCATGAACAAACTATATGCTGCATTTTCATATGTGCACGTCGTGGTTTGGCCTCAGATGGCAACAAAGAACCACGTGCCGCTCTCTTGAGCTTTCCCAATACAGGAAAGAATCGGAAGAAAAAGGCAAAACATGTGGGTTGAGACAAAAGCAGTTTAACAGAACAGCAAAGGGAACAAGAAAACAACAATAACAGGGACAGAGCACTATACAAACACGGTTATGGAACCACCGCTTGGGACGCCCCAGCCCCCTCCAAGCCATGACTTCCTGCCCCCTCCCCCGGCAGCGCAGGGTGGGCATGGCTCCATGGGATGGAATACCTGTGTCCCTGCCGGAGCCCGGGCAGAATTAACCCTATCCCCGATGGAACCAGGACAGCACGGGCACAAGCTGTATGAGTAAATTACATGCAAAGCTTCCCATAGTCACATCTTACCAGTAAATAAAAGTTTGCTAAGAAATAATGTTTGTATTTGAAACTCTTTACAGGTGTTTCACTTTATGAAGCGACTTTGCTCAGAAGTTATGCTCAGGCCAAGTACGTGCACTCGTTCAGAGGAAAACAGGTACAGCTGTTGATGTATGTGAAAAATAGTGAAGGTATTGTTTGCTTTCGCCATAATAACCAGGCTATAAATATTTCACTAATAAGGATAACTAACCTTTAGTAAATTAGGAAACATGAGAAACCTCAAAGATAACAACTAACAGCAGCTATGAAGAAGAACATCCGAGCGAAACAAAAGAGAACTTCTCCAAAAGACCCCACAAATGATTAACAGCAGGAAACAGATGCATAGGAGAAGGGAGCTGATCCTATCAGAAGGAAACAGATGTATGGGAAAAGGGAACTGAAGATCTTCGATCCTCAGAAACAATTGCCAGAAGGAAACGCACAAATAGAAGAGAAAAGGGACTAATGATAATCAATCATCATAAACCATTACTCTGCCTAAAATAGTGAATACGTAGGCAATATTGAATGTATATAAGACGTGGGTGAAGTATTACCTGGTGTGCCTCTGACTTGAGTCATGCACCCAGCGCTGTGCTTTTGCTTTATCAACTTTGTCCCTATAATAAAATAAGTGCCATTTCTGTTCAAGGGATCTGGCTATTTATTACAATTTAGATTGTTAATTACTTTTCAGTTTCATTCACCTGGATGGACAGAGATTAACTATTTCCTTGGAAGGATCATCAGAAAAAGCAAAACCTCAGACATGCGAAGAGCGGCTCCCAAGATCACAGGCATGGAGCAACAGCAGCACGCGTCCACAAAGGCTCACTCAGCTCTGAGCTCTCAGCTCCTGCAAGGCAAACGGCGGCACAGGAGGCAGGGCAGACTAGCCACTACCCCCTCCAAGGCACACACTGCTGAAAGACCGTGCTGGTAAGGGTCAAAAAGCCAAGCCATACACAGAAGATCACTGATGGATTTACACACTTATGCATGCATAAGGGGGCAGCTGCAGAAGTAGAAAGATCCATGGGCTTCCGGCAACAACTCAGCTCAAACTAGGAAAGTACTTCTGCAAACTTCCCCCACCTTGGATCATCACCATTAATGTGTCATGGGAAAACAGAAGGGTTCTTGATCCTCTTTTATGAAAAATATACTTCTATTGAACTAGTTCTGGAGTTATTCTGCAAGCAACATGAGATTAGCTTTCTCATTAGGAAAGGATGTTAACGTGTGCTCTGTGTGACCTCGCTCCCCACACAACCACCCACTTGCTCCCACTCCTCCCGCCAGACCAAATGTCCCAGAGGAAGCTCCGGCTGGGGCTGATGGAGGTTTCCCAGTCACACCATCCGCTGGCAGAGCAGAAGCACAAGCTGAACACATGATGGGCTCTCCATCCAGCAAGCGTTCAAAAAACTGGGCCCCCCTTTTCTTGTAGGTCCACAGCTACAAACTGTGTCGGACTTAAAAATACTCCTCTCCTCAGCCAAAACTTGCCAGTGTCTCCAATACCTACGGAAAGGATGGGCAGAGTAATTGTGCTCTGTAACACTTCTTGTCATTAAATAAAGTTTTGCTTTGTCAGGGACAGGAGACTACAGACAGCTATGGGGTAGGAAGGCCTTAGATGCAGATACTCTCCGTTTTTAGCTTGTCTTGAGGCTACTATGGACACTACTGTGTGATCAACAGCTACCATTTTCCGATTTGGAGGTTTTTGAAATGCCTTAGGAAGAGCCCGGACAAACAGGACAAAGGGACCTGCTCAAGGTTGCAGCTTTTGCTGCACTTGGACTAACATCAGGCTACATAAAATAGTAAGGAAAGAGATCTGAATTCATGCCAGAAGAGGTGGCAAACTGACGTAAAAGCACAAAGACTAAAACCATTAGGTTACAAAAACCCTCACGAAACAGCCCCTGCCAGGCTGGAGCTAATGCCAGAGCAGCAGCTGGCATCCACGCACCGTGTCCTCCTCCAAGGCACACGACAGACACTTCGCAGGTCTTTGCTGCAGAAAGATTTCACCACCTAGCCCACTGGGCAAAGAACCTCTCCAAAGGACACAGTTTTACTTAAACACTGAAAAGCCAAAACTTCTGCTGGTAAAAATCTGTTGCCTCCAACTGTAATTGGTTCCTGTGTATTTTAAAAAGAAGAAAAAAAAATTGCTTCCAGCAATGGTGAGAGTCCAGGCTTACCGGCAGCATCAAAAAATCCCCTAATTTGGCAGCACTAAGGCTATGATGCCTGAATGCCTGAAATAAGCACCATAATGAGATTTAATTAAGTACCATGGCACAGTCTACCCTACCTCTATAAATGAAGTAACGTAATAAAACAGAAGAATTTGAGGTTGCTTTTTTTTAATAAGAAATAGGAATACATATAATAGGTGATTTTATTTCTCTTCACTATCAATGCATATTTGACAGTAAAAATAAGACAACATTTTCAAACAGAAAAAACATTAAACAAACATTAGACAAACTTTGGAATTGCACAGTTTTTATTTCTACACATTTTCTCTGAGAGAAGTATAACACAAAGGAAGGTGAGGAAATGCTTTCTGGGGGCTGTAGGAAGAGGGAGGAACAGAATGGAGCCTGAAACTCACTGACCTCAGGCAGCCAGACAAAAGGAAGAGGGGGAGCTTGTGGCAAGAGCCACAGGTCCCAGCAGGAATGTGGCAGAGGCAAGGGCTGCTTTATGAGCAATGCTGTTGCTTCGCTGTCTGCCTTTGCTGCTCGGGCAGCCCTGGTTAAACTCATGCCTGCCCTTGTTCCAGCAAGCACCACGCAGGGATGGCCTCCGCTGCAAGGAAAGCTCCCCTCCAGCCAGGCATCTCTGGGAAGTTGAGAGGGGGCTGCCAAACAATTCTTCATTTATGTTCTTTTGCTCGCCTCTGAGATGGGTGAGCTGTTATGTCACAGATAATTCTCTGTTCTGGGCTTCACAGGCCTAAAACACAAATCTAGCGGGAATTTGGAGAGGGGGCCGGGGGGGAGGGCAGCAGTGCTCTGGTAAGAGCAGCAAAGAAACTCCTGCTCCACCTGGAGTCCCATCACCGTAGCATCCGTGTGCTCTTGGGGGGCCTCGATGTTGGTTGACTTTCTTTTCACTTCACTCCCCTCCCCAGTCAGGAGAGACAGGTCAAGGAACCATTTGATAGGTGTACAGCTATATGCACAGCTGAGCCGCACAGTGTACAATGAGACAGCCCACCAGCAGACACCCTGGAAAGCACCAGGCACCCACCACACCAGGAGAGGCAAGGGATCTCCTTTCCCTAAGGACCAGAACTGGAGGACACCACAGAATTAACTACAGTGACTCCAAAATGCAGCAGTGCTGAACCACTATCACCACCACCTACAATGGCAGCCAAGACAGGCGTGCTTTCCTGTGCCCCATCTGCAACCAAGAACAAAATCATTCCACTTGTACCTTCGACGCAGAAAGCACAGGGCCCAGCAGAGACTGCTCCAGCTTCAAGGATTGTCAGAAGCAAGCTGTTCACAAGTACCCAAGCATTTCCCACTCTGTGCGCTGCTTAGGTCATTTAGGAAATGCACTGTAGAAGATATAAAATACTTGAGAGCTCATGCATTGCCCTTATGAAGCCAACACGAGGAGGTGGTATGCTCCAGAAAGCTATGTAATAAAGCATTCAAACCAATGCCCAGAGCAGGCTGGAGGTGGAAAACACCAAACAACACGAGGACAGGATTTCACGTCAGTAAAAAGATTGAGCCGGACTCCAGCAAGGAAGATGGCTAACAGGGATGGTCCAAGGTATTTCTGGCCAGGCAGCAATATGTATTTCAACCAGAGAAAACAGGCAAGAGTTGTTGTTTTGACCAATGGTTTGGGATTTCAGAATTCACAGAGAGTCCGTGCTTACAGTCACCAACAGTAGTCGCATCCTTCATGCACCTGAAACAAGATAAACCCCAGTTTTTCTTCAAATAACAGTAATTTGGCCTGCTACTTAACTTCTACTACACCATAAAAGCTAAATACCTTGAACCATAATCAACAAACACAGACCTCACAGTGAAGCTGAGATCTTGTACAAGAAACTGAAAATTATAAAACTAGATTTGAATCATATATACTGCCTACTATCCACATACCACATTCAGCAAGAGATCATCTACTTCAAGTTACTAAATACATGCAACACATCTAAGTCACTACCAAAATATATGAGTGGCATATTTCTGGATATGCACACTCTGTCTGTCTTCCCCTCCTGCTTCAGTGATACCTCACCTCCCAGCAACAGCTGGCCATAAGGCGCCTCTGAACTGCCCATGGACTGCACACCCCCATCCTTCCCCTATCAAACGACCCAACACCTCCAGCACAGGACAGGTGGCATCCCATCACATGGTGTGCGAATGCCTATTCAGATGAAGGACAATCCCAACCAAGTACTGAGTGGTTTCAGTAGCCAGCCTCTGCAGCCTTCATGAGGCTCACAGCCAGCCCCAGTTCACAACCTGGGGACCCATGGAATGTTAGATGAAATCTTTGCTGAATCAGATCCAGTCAGTGGGACTCAGGGGAGGCATCAGTGGCACAAACAGCAGACATCAAGTCCAGCACCTTTTGGAGAGCAGCAGGAAAGGGAACAGCTTACTTTTATAATCAAACAAATTGCCACAAGAGAACAGAAACTATACCAAATTGTTTAGCTACGAGGAGTTTTACTATAAATACAAACAGTCAGAGCTAGGAAAATTTTAAGGGCAAGCAATGAAAAAACATCCATGAAATCCTGACTGGAAGACAACTGTTCTGCCTGTCCCTGAGCTAAAGCCCATGAAATCAAACTAGCAGATCAGAACCAAAGAAATACTCCTTCACGTAACGTAGTAAAGCTACAGAACTCCTTGCCACGGGCGAGTACACGTGAACTGAGAAGCCATTACATAGATTTGTTGAAGAAAAATCAATTGAGAGCTATTAAATATTCAGATGCCACCTCTATCTGGGGAAGGCACTAAACCCCAAGTCACTGGAGGTGTAGTTTTATATAGACTCACCTCTCTGGCTTTCAATTTTACAGATTGCTTTGCTATTTTCAGAAGAGTTTTAGAAGCGAACTGTGGATTTTTTTCATGTAAGATTGATTTGGTAAAAATGAATAAGGAAGCAGTTTCTTCCTAGCATTTTGATTATAAGCTTAAAAAGATAATTAACCTTTGAATAAAAAGTGCACTCAGTAAATATTAACTTGCCTCTTCACTGCTATAGGAAAGCATACCACTGCAGATCCAACAGCCCAAGAGAGGTGAGGCTGCTGCTGCTAAACGTCCCCAGGTCCCAGCAGGATAGCCAGGGGAAGATGCATTCCCAGGGGCACAAATGCACAGAGTACACGTACACGCTATGAGGGACACTCAGCACTCACACAAACACGGGCAACACCAGAGGCCCCATCCCGCTCCCCTCTCTGGCTGGGCAGGATGGAAGTCCACCTGCCAAACATACATACAGGTGCGAGGTGGAGACCTCCAGCAGCTGGCCCTCTCAGTAGCTGCCTCCTGAGTCCCAGTCTCCAGGCACATAGTCCCCGAGGCCACAGCTTGGCTCCAGTACAGACTGTCACAGGCACACAGAGCCAAACAGGACGCCCCTGGTCCCACAGCTGACCCTGCCATGTCCTTGCCCCTATAGACACAGGCACTCTCACACCTGGAGCTGCCCATAGGGACCCACAGACCCGTTGTCTCTAGGGCACTTCACTGGCTCATCCAGGTTGATGTTCGCTGGCCATCAGACACTCGCACACCTGCCCTTGCTCCAGTCAATGCCTCTAGGACATAGGGACCCTCCGCCTTGTGGCAGCACTTACACCAACCAGAGAGCCCTCACCCAGGACAGAGCCAGGAATGAATTTAATAAAGGACAGGACAGAGAGTGCTGACCAGACGCAGGGCATGGCCAGGCAAGAGCACTGACCAGCCAACTGCCTACACGTGACCAGCCCTTCTCGTCCCCCTACCTCGCTATATTTCCACACACGTTCCCCCCCAAATCCCCTAAACTCTTCCTTTGCCTCACTTTTGGTTCCTCCCCTAAACATCCCATAATAAGTTCTGTGGGATCCCAAACTGATTTTCCCTGCAGCCCATGTGTCCCAGAGGTGGGCAGCAACCCCCTTAGTCTGACAGAGCTGCTCTGCGACTCACCGTGATGGGTCACGACAGGACACTAGGCAGAGGCTCTTCTGGAACTGCCCTGGCAGGGGCCTGGACAGGGTGCTGCTTCCTCAGAGTCCTTAATTTGGGTTCCTGCCTGTGCCCCTGTGCTCCTCTGAGCCTGTGGAGATATGCCTGTGATGGGCTGGCCCCAGCGATGGGCTTGGGAGCAGCCCCACAAGGTACTGTTTGAGATCTACCTCCTGACATTGCCTCTCCAAGCGCCCTTGGGGCTGTGCAGAGAAGCTTGATCATGTAAGCGTTCATGGTGGCACATAGTAAAACATTCCTCATATATGTGGAGGTAGATAAGGCTTAAATTTCTTAAACTATGCCTTCCATGTTAAGAAAGCATCAGGATTAAAAATATCTAACTGGGAAGA
Source organism: Alca torda (assembly GCA_008658365.1). Classification (NCBI taxonomy): domain Eukaryota; kingdom Metazoa; phylum Chordata; class Aves; order Charadriiformes; family Alcidae; genus Alca; species Alca torda. The sequence goes on from CM018101.1 coordinate 84,345,402, forward strand.
TGATGTGCAAGTGTTTTGTAATTCTAGGAAAAAATACCTACAATTTACAATTACACAGCCTGTTTATTAATTTCCCATTAGCTATTAACCTCAGAATCTCCCTGTCAACTCCAATCAAATTTAACAAAGAGGAGGTAAGATACTCGACTTCAACATTTTTTCTTTAAGTTAGTGTCTGGTTACAGAAGAAGCCACATTTATAAGGACTATTTCTCACACAGTCATAATTAATTCCCTTTTTCTTTTAAACAACACAAAACACCCCAAACCAAAACCAGCCAGCCATCCAGTTTGCCCACACAGCTATGAATGAGGCACTCGTGCTGCCATCTGTCCAGCCAGGCAGGTAGCAGGAGAAGGGATACTAGAGATTTTTCCATAGGAATTCAGGCTTTGTTTGTGCATATTTCTACTACTTGTAGTGCTATAATTGCTTCACATGGTTTCCTTCTATTTCTTCAATGAATAGTATTCATAATACTATGTAGACTTACAGCCCCTTTTTCCATCAAATCCCTCTGCTCTAGCACTTAAGCTGCAGCAAGGTTGGACAAGGCAAGCATTTAAACACATTTACACTGAAACTACTGCAGAATCAAAACCTTTTCTCTCGCTTCTTTAAAAAAAAAGTTAAAGTCAGCCCCCTACAGTGTGAAAAATAACAACTCTGAAAAACGATCTATTTAAAATTGTATTACTAAGTCCAATACTAAAGGACACAGTTTAGTTTACCCTGCAATCCTGAGCCACTGTCAAGAACTCAAACATACATAATCAAACAAACAGAAAAAATCAAATGCAACCTCAAGTTCCCCACAAAGAAGCCTTTAAAAAGTATGCAAAGTAATTGATTGTGTGTTACTAAAACCACCAAAAAAAGCTGCCTCAACTATACCATTCTGTAGAACGACATCAGAAATCTCACATACAAATACACTATTGAAAACTTTTAGACTAGGTACTTGTTTTTTCCTTATCAGATAAAGGAAGGGCAATTTATTACTTGCACCTCAAACCCCTTTCCCAACAATCTGTATTTAAATGCATTTGATAGTCTAGGTACCAGGCCTGAAGGAATCCCTGGCATATAGACAAAACTTGAGAGTGTGCCAATATAACAACTGTTTGCCTCTTAGCTTAAATTACATTTTACAAAACATTACAATACGCTTGCACTGTGCTTTATCATTGTGCTTGACATAATGCATCTCATAAAAACCTCCCCTGAAGCCTGAAACACAAACAAATCTAGATAGGATTCTGTGACACAAGTGTTATTTTAGAAAACACTTTCGGCTATCAGTTATGTTGTTTTTTTAACAAGTTAGCAGGACAGTGGGAAGGTAGAGACAGGATGAAATGGAAGTCTTCACTTTCTTTGACATCTTCAGCAAGTTCTGTCACTTTGAAATACGGACGGTGTGCATTCTCTCCTCTGAGAGTGCTTTCAAACTCAACATACAGAGGAATTTTAGTTAACAGCAGTTAAAATGATTTCTGGATTTGCCCTGTACAACTAAAGCAGACTCCAGTGTTACATCACTTTTGTGTATGCGACAATACGGTGAGTGCCAGCCACGAAGAGCATCTTTCGAGTGTGTCTGACAAGTGCCTGCAACTAGTGACTTCCATGACTGACAGCTGAGCTTACAGCATCTCATTTGAGGTGTTTCCTTAGCCAGGTTTTCTATACAGTTCAACTCACACAGTTTATCTCCCTATTGTCAGGGAGGATGAGTTACAACTTGTCTCAGAATCAGAAAGGATAAACTGCACTACAAATGCAGCTGCTGGTTGCATCAGCCCTCCATAGAAGAGCGAGAGATTAGCATATGGCTTAGTATTTTCTCACCATCTGAAAGGTACTGCAAACAGGTAGTCCAACCCATGGAAACACTATTAACAAACAGTAACAACATAGCTTGCCAGTTGCAAAGAGCAACAAGACAGGAGCAACAAAAAGCTTCCTAAAAAAAGGGCTAGATTTTTCTTAGACATTCTTAGTTATCTGAAGAAACAGACAGTACCTGTGCCATGGCCATCCTCCCACTTCCTGACATTTCCACTCACCTCCTCCCAGCCCTGTGATGCTTCTCTCAGTCTCCAGATCCTGCAGCACAGTGTGACTTCAGAGGAAGACACGCAGGAGGAGACTGAAATGTGACACTCCTGCATTTTGATGTGCCATCTCAGCTTGTCACCAGGGGGGGCGTTTCTTTGTTGTAATTCTACTATTTAACACACCTATACCATGTATGTTCTGAACAGACTGAACACTGTTTCCTTATAATTCCTGGCTCAGCCCTTCATCATTTGGGCTTCCAAGTCAGGACCACAGCTTTCATAGGCGCAGTCTCTCTCAAAAGAGTTGATGTGTGCTTTACCAGTCAACTTAGAAAAGCAAAGTGTTTTCTAAGAATCAATAAGAAACAGAAAAAGAAGATCATGGATTCTATTCTTGATCTTAGAAAGCTAAAAAACTGTATCTAGATATGAGAAAACAGCTGTTCCCAAGAGGACCATGGGTTTTTAGTCATTGCACAGTGAAACACCCGAAGAAAGCTGTTTGGGCAATATCACTATTTGATTTAATTACAAAGGGAAAAGCAGAGAACGCTGCTACACAGAACTGGCAGTAAAGCCATTTAAAGACATGGGAAGACAAACTGCCATCAACAAAGATTGATCTGAATTCATAGTCACATTATCAGTTCAGAAAACCTCTCTTGAGGTTCATGGTACCTTGGCAGTCTCTGTCGCTGGCATCATCCTCTCACAAGAACACCCAGTGCTGCGAAGGAAACTCAGTTGTCAGCCTCTCCTGCCTACCATCACCCCCAGTTCAGGAATCAAACCACAAGCACCACGAAGAACCAAAGGTCTGTGGCCAAGTATCCCACAGGAAAGGGCAGCTACAGACAGCTCGGCGCCAGCATGTCTTCTTGCTCAGCATGGCAATCATTTCTAAATCTAGCTCTTCACTATCTACCAGAGATTCAAGAATTTTTAAAAACCCCATCCAACAACCTTCCTTGGTGATTGCTTTGCCTAAGCTTTTAACCCAAATGGAACTAGGTTTAACTGCGTAATGAATAAATCTACTTTTGCCAGGAAATGGTTTAGATTGAAGAAACAAATATTAGTTTGCCACCACCACAATGGGTTCATTAGTATTAAACATCTTCAGCCTAAGCAAATAACTATATCCACATAACTGATTCAACAGATGACTACTGTATTTCAAAGGAGAACTGCTGAATTATCTGCTTCTGACCTTCCCAAATTGTTTCAAAAACTCATCTTTTAACATTATCATTTTACCCTCAGAAGGGAAAAAAATCTACCTGGACGCACTGCACGCTTCTGTCGAATTCTGGAATTGCGGAGGGTTGACCAGACACCCACCCAGCCGCTCTCTCACTCCCCATCCTGAGCAAGATGGTGAAGAAAGTCAGATGAAAAGCTTGTGGATTGAGGAGATAAGGATAGGGAGATCATTCACCAATTACCATCCAAAACACTCAACTTGGGGAAGATTAATTTAATCTATTGTCAATAAATAACAGAGTAGGATAGAAAGAAAGAAAAACAAAACTAAAACCACCTTCCTCCTACTTCTTCCTAGGCTCATCTTCACTCCCAACTCTTCTACCTCCTCCCCCAAGGAGCACAGGGAGATGGGCAATGGGGGTTGCGGTACAGTTCATCACACCACTCCTTCCTCCTCACACTCATCCCCTGCTCCAGTGTGGGGTCCCTCCCATAGGAGACAATCCCTCACAAACCTCTGCAGCATGGGTCCTTTCCACAGGGTGCAGTCCTCTGGGAACGGACTGCTCCAGTGTGGGTCCCCCATGGGCCCACAGGTCCTGCCAGAAGCCCTGCTCCAGCACAGGCTCTCCACAGGCTACAGCTTCCTCCAGGGTACATCCACCTGCTACATCATGGACCTCCTTGGGCTTCAGCTGGACAGCCTGCCTCCCCATGCTCCTTTCTGCGGGCTACAGGGGAATCTCTGCTCCAGCATCTGGAGCACCTCCTCCCCCTCCTTCTTCACTGACCTTGATGTCTGCAGGGCTGTTTCTCTCACATTTTCTTACTCCTCTCTCCCAGTTGCTGTTGCACAGTGCTTTCTACCCTTCCTTAAACACATTATCACAGAGGCTTTACCACTGCTGCTGACTGGCTCAGCTTTGGCCAGCAGCACATCCACCTTGGGACCAGCTGGAGTGGGCTCCGTCCAATATGGGTCACCTTCTGCTGTCTTCTCACAGAAGCCATCCCTGCAGCCCCCACTACAAAAACCGTGCCGCAGAACCCAACACGAGCACGTACTAATGAAAAATTAAAAAGAACACATTGTCCTAATCACGGTTTAAAAGTCACACTAGAGTGTAACAATTTACATGACTTCAGTGTATTATGCTGACTTAACTAAACTCCTTCCGGGCAGTTTTTGGAAGCGGGGGGGCAGAAATTAAGCAGCTTTTCTCAGTTTGAAATTTAACTTCCTTCTCTGTTTCACACATACACCACTCCAGGTCTACCTTTGTTTGTAACAGATGGGTTTAAAGCAGAGCACAACATGGTTACCAGCTTAACCACTGCAGTGTTTGCCTTCGTTAGCATGACGATGAGAAAACTGGCAGCTAGTGAGGTCACTACCACAGAGATAACACACACATTCCAGAGAAACAACTGGTGTGGACGCAACTTGTGTTGCAAACAGTACATGGGACACCTCTCCATCTGTACGCTGTCCTCCACAAGATGAACTGTGATTCAATAATTACAGCAAGTACAAAAAAGTAAAGCCTAATTTGTGTCATCCGAAGATATGCTTCTTTGAAAATTTCAAAGCATTAAGTTAGCTGACAGCTAAGAAAGAGTGTTGTTCCTGTGCTCATTCCTGAGTGCGCTGAAGGCACTGTGGAGTCATACTTTTTTTTCTTTTTACATTACCTGTAATATCCAAGTTTTACATCCCTCTCAAGCCTCAGAACAGCATCTACATCTTATCCTTACATTGTCAGTAGCTAAAACCACATTTGTACCTTAAGCAAAGGTCATGCACACACAACAGAAGGGCTCTTTGGAGATGCCTGGCCGAGCGCGGAGCCTCAGGTCCGGCCCGAGCGACAGCTCTGTTACCCCGAGGCCCGGCAGGGCCGCCCAGCCGCCGTGAGGGCTCTCTGCCCGCCGCTGTGACCCGCCGCCACCAGCCGGCGGACACCCCGAGCCGATGAGTACCGTGCTAGGGCTCCGGGGGGAGAGAGGCCCTACAGGGACACCCCGTTCTGCTACGGGCTCTTCACCAGCACGGCGACCTCAACGCTACCTCCACCCCACAGCACCACCGGCGGCGGGCCGAGCTGCCACCGCCTCCCGCCCGGCCCGGGCCCGCCCACAGCTCGCCACCCCCTCGGGAGTTCCGGGGGTCCCGGCGGTGCCCCGGCAGGGGCCGGGAAGGGGCCGCACCGGGGAGGGGCGCGCTCTCCGCCCCACCCCGCCCACGTCACCCGTCGTCCCCCGCGCGCCACCGCGCGCTCCCGTCTCCCCCTCTCCCCCCCCGCCCCGGCCTTGTCTGGCGCCGGCACCGCCCGCCGGGCCCGCCCGACCCCGCCCGCTCACCTGCGGCCCGCGGCCCCCGCCCCACACTGCCGCTGCTCTCCGGGCGGGCAGCGCCGCGGCGGCGCCCTGGGCGGCGGCAGGGCGGGCGCGGCAATCCGCCTCCTCCGCCTCGGCCCTGCGGCCCCGCGCCGCCGCTCCGCCCCGCCCTGCGCTGCGGCGGCCGCGCCGGCGGCCGGAAGTGACGCCATCGCGCAGCAGCCCTCACTCAACGCGCGTGGGCTGCCGCCCCGCCCGCCCGGCCTCCAACCAATCAGTGGTCTCATTACTCTTAAGCCAAGGCGCCGCCCAGAGACTCGGCAATAAGCGCAGCCGTGATTGGGCCTATCCCGCTTTCCCGGGGACGCGGAAGGACGCAGGCCGCCCGCTGTGGCACGGCCCGTGCAGGAGCAGCGTCAGCGGCCCGGCGGCAGCAACAGCAGCAGCCCCAGCTACAGCAGCCCAGGCGCCGGCACCTCGTGCGGAGCTCCCCAGGGAGGCGGGCGGGGCCTCCTGCTGCTATGGCCGCGGCCGCCACCGCCACCTGGCGCTACCGCGGGGACCCCGAGGCGGAGCAGCCGGCGGTGCTGGGTGAGGCGGGGGCCGGGGGGAGCAGGGCGGGGGCGCGGGGCGGGGGGCGCCGCCTGGTCTGACGGCCTCTCCCCGCCCCCGCAGTGCGGTTCTCCAACGGCAGGCTGCAGCGGCCCGACGCCATGCGGTTCACAGTCTACCGGAACAGGGACGCGGCCCATCCCCGTAAGAAGCACCGGCGGATTCTGGTAAGGGCCCGCCCCTGGGGGAGGGATGGCCTGCGCCGCCGCGGGAACGGCGGGGGGCGGCAGCGCTGCGGGGCCATTAGAGCGGGGGGGGGACCGCGGCCGGGGCCGTGCCAGGGCGGGCAATCCCCGCCTCCGCGGGCAGTGACGGGTTTCAGCCGGTTTTGCCCTCACGGCTGTGGTCGCGGCACCTCCTGCAATCGGGAGCTGGAAACCTCGGACACACCGCTGCCGCGGTGCCGCTGCGGGCAGGCTGCGGTTCCGCCCTGCGCCAGCTGCTCTCCCTACCCCACCATGAGCAAGGCTCGGGAAATCGGTGTGGAGCTTTGCTTTGCGGCAGATTTTAAAAAAATAATTGGAGTTTAGCCCCAGCCTGTGTGAGAGAAAACCGTTTTCCAAAATTCACAAAATCTCTATGATTTTAGAGGAAGTTCTTCTGTGGGCTGCTGCCACAAAGAGGTGGGTGTGATGGGGGGTGGCAGAACAGGGAAGCGCTTAACATTCAGGGTCGCCCTGGGCAGGGGGAGAGCTGCTCCTGTACCCCATAGAGCGTTTGGTGCTCCCTGCCAAGGCCCCCTGCGCTTCTGCCGAGACCCACGAGGAGAACCCCTGGGTTCCAGCTGTAGATCCCAGAGAAGCAGGTGCAGGTCCTGCTGCCTGGCCGAGTCTTGGGGCGTGATGGATTCTGTGAAGCCCATCAGGATCGGATGGTGCCCTCTCGGACTGGGACAGGAAGAAACATGAATAATACAATGTGGGACGTTCTGATTAATGGTGCTTAGAGTGACGTGTGAGAGACCTTTCCATCAGGACTGAATAAGTGCTTATTTGAAAAATTTTAATAAGTGGCTGTCTATTTTCAGGCAAAGGCTGCTTTACTGAAGTTGTGTGTGCGTGCTCGTGATTTATTTTAATAACCTAAAAGGAAATAACATTTGAAAATTAAAAGCTCTTACTTAGCAACTAGTAAGGTCCATTTGACCAGAAAATCTGTTGTTACATTTACACAGTGAATTCTTTACCAAAGATTTTTGTTGCTGTTGTTAAATTACATTACAAGGAGATTTCTTTCACTGAAGAGAGAGCCAAGCTTAAAGTCAGGAGATGCTTTCTGCTGCTATTGTAAAGTGTTACAGCTGCTTACAGACATGATTCAGTCGAGGAATAAATTACTTTTTGGCCAAAATCCTCAGAGGAAATATACTACTGTGTAGTAGAGACATAAACATTTTGAAATGCATTTAGGTGGTTCAGCCATTCCTGGTAGTGCCAGCTCTTTTTTTAACTTGGTGAATATCAGTTACTTGGGAGTACTAGAACGTTAAATGGATCATTGAAAATCAACTGAATTCCCTTTACTGGTCGAGGTGGCTATGCCCAATACGTGCCTTCGTCCCAGGCTGAAATCTGTAAGGTTTGTCCTGTCTGGACGCTTAAAGAACCTTTGAGCAACCGTGGTAAGGACCCTAAAGCAGTGGAAATAGTGTCTTAAATTCTCTGGCAGAGAGGCCTGATCTCTCTTCACTAGTGGCTCTGTAAGTAAACCTGGTTTTTTTTTTTTTTTTTTTTTCCACAAACTGTTGCTTCTGGATTAAAGTATGGTGGTCAACACAGCGAGGCATTTTAAGTGCGTGACACCTGAGTTTGCTACACTGATAAACTCTAAATTTAAGTTATGATTTCCGTGATTTCTTTGCAATGGTTCATCATCTTCTGGCCCAGTGAAAGCCGAGGTAGAATTATATATCATGCGTGGTTTCAGCTTCAAGAAATGTCTGTCCTTTAAAGATTTTGACCTGATGCAAAATGTACCCAGAATGGGTAAAGTGAAGTTTACCTATGCATGACTAGTGTCTGATGCCTGGAAATGTAGAACTTAGTGTCACCAGGGAAAACAAAGCAGATGCAGAGAAGGTTTTTCACTGTCCTATATTCAAGTAATTCTTCTTTGTTTTTCAGGTCTCAGAAACTGAAAGGCTTTCCTATGTGGGGAATAACTTCGGTAGTGGAGTTCCAAAATGTAACTCCCTATGCAGGTATGGGTTGCTGGCAAAATGGGGGCAGGAGCATGGAGGTGGAAGCAGAGGAACTGCTCAGACACAAAGTTCCTGGTAGCCATTCTTAAAGCTGGCTCGGAAGTTCCCACAGAGGCCGTGGTTTGAATCAAGAGGATTTTGATAGGAGAGTCCAACACCTGGCAGATGCATTGTTTTTGCACGTTACATCCCTTTGAAGTTGTGGTGTTAGATATAAATAGAATGTATTTGTAAAGGCCTTGTGGAGGAAGGGGTGAGCAGATGATTTGATGTAGCTCAAACCCAGGAATGACAGCTTTGTTATTAAGAAACTAAGAAGACTAAGAAATTGCCAAGATCATACTCTGCTGCCCAGGAAATCCCTGGGTTATTAATTACCATTTAACTTCGGGGCCAAAGCACAATGCTGCTATGTGAACTAATAAGCTGTCTATGCCACACACTGTAAAAGGAAGCATTGGTGAAATCACCAGCTTTTACATGTCTTTGTTTAAGAATGTGACCTTTGTGGCACTAAGGCAGATCCCACAGGCCTCCTAAGAAGTATTCTATCTGTGAGATCTTTATCATTGTCTAATAGGAGAACCACCAAATGGTTAGAGAGCCAATCTGGAACAGTCTTCCCTTACTATACCCAAAGGTGTTTCTTTTCTCCTTTGATGCGTGTTGCTGCTCCTACTAGCCTACACAACGCTGAAATACATGTAATATGCATGTCAGGCTCTTGGTACTAAGCACTCTGCTCCGTAGATCCACTCCAGCTGCCCCACATGATTTGCTACATAGCTCATCTCTTGTCTAGCTGGACTGCACTGACCTCATCATGTCCGACTAGTTAAAGTACAGGTGGGGTGAGGGAGTGAAGAGCAACTGAGTTGTATAAAACTGCTAGAAAGAGGAGGTGCTTTCAGATGTTAGTGCCCTGGTGGTCCTATGTTCTGATTAAGACATGACATTAGGAAGCATTTCTTTACAAAGAGGGTGGCCAAACACCGGAACAGGTTTTCTGGAGAGACATTCGATGCCCCATGCCTGTCGAAGTTTAAGAGGCATTTGGATAATGCCCTCAATTATTTGCTTTAACTTTCGGTCAGCCCTGAATTGGCTGGGCAGCTGTACTAGATGGTCACTGAAGATCCCTTCCAACTGAAATACTCTTTTCTGTGCTGTTCTATAATTCTATAAAAGGAACTGGTTTCACCCCTGGAAGCAGTCTGTCAAAACGTGCTAACACTAATCTTTGTTCTTTCTGAGAAGTGAAACCAGGAAAGCTGGACCTTCAGATGTAACAATCTTCAGTTTAAGATACTGTAGCTGAAAAAAGGCACCAAGGGGCTTTTCCTTCTTGAGTTGGGAGAGATAAATTTAGTTTAATGAATATGTATGATACAGGTATCAATGCAGTATTATTTCTAGACAGATCTAGTGCTCTTATCTCTGAACACTTCAAGTATTAGCTTTGCATTAGGTGTGCATGTGCCTCTGCATCCAGAGATGCAGGCAAGAATCAATTAAGTAATTTCTTGCTTTTCTTTCAAGTTTTCCAACCCCACCCTTCTGTCCCTTTCTTCCCACATCTGTTTCAGCTGCATGCATGAGGATTTCCTCCAGTGGATCTGTTCCTGTAGCTCTTGGCAGCTCTCAGTCTAAAACTGTGCACTCAGCTGCTAATGTGGGCATAACAGGGAGCAGAAACCACCTCTGAGCAAACAGCCCAGTTTCTTCTGAATGGGAAGTCAATGAGTGTGCCAGACCTCTGGGCTTCCTGGAACTGGAGGAACTGCCCAGAGATCCTTTCTGGCCAGTGGGGTGCTGTGATTCCCACTGCACTTGGACAGCTCTTCTGAGAGCAGTTGCATAAAGAGTATTGCTCCCACTGCAACAAGCAGCCTCTTGTGCAAGCTGGTTTTGTCTGCAGGAAGTGTGTCATGAGTTTTAGGAAGACGTGTTATGGAGCAGAGCTAGTTCAGACACCAGTCAGAAGGGATCAAGTGGAATAAACTCTTCTGGTGGATAAGAAACTGGTGCAGTTGATACCCTGATCAGCTTCAGCCAAGAGTGATGTACAGCCTGTTCCTGGTAGGTCATGAGACATGGTGAGGAACAGCACAAACCATTTGGGCTTCCGCCTCTGAAACTTAGGATGACAAGGAATTTACCTAAGAGAAATTACCCTATTTTAGACACAGCAAAGTCACATTTCTGAGAAGCTCTGAGGACTTAAAGTTACTTGTACTGAGCAGAGAGAACTTGTACTAAGCAGAGAACTGGACACAGGGAACTCAAATTTTAAAAACACAGGAAACTGCATAGAAGCACTGAGAAACCAAGGGTTGTGACACATCAAAAAAGACAGAATAGCAGCTAGCGCTCTGGCACCTAGGCTTTGTCTGTGCATTTTGGAGCTAATTTAATTTTCTTAAGACTTCTACATTTACTTAGAGCTATGAGTATATATATTTCTGTATATGTGTGTGTATATATGTATATGTGCATGTGTGTATATATATATAGTGCATGCCTTGGAGGTAACTTGTTTTTTTGTGACATTCTGAAGTGACAAGTTGGAAAACTTGTATTTGCAAGGTAAAAGAATTGGCAGGGGATGGGGAATATACGTGGCTCTGCACCATGTTTTTCAAAACCTCATTTTCACTGGGCTGTCTCTGGCTGATCACTTGCCCCTCTTCTTCCCAGGTATTTCATTGGTGTGTTGGACAAGGACTCTGGGCAAATGGAAGTCTATAATGCTGAAATATTCAACATGCAGCCCTTGCTGTCAGGTGGGAAGGTATTGTGTTTAACCCCAGCACCACAGTCAGAGCATGCTAGACCTATGTGTGTATTCAGCTATTGACTGCTTGGTTGCTGACAGCAGTGCTCTCTGTTGTCTCCCTGACTGCTCTTTCTTCCTCGTTTCTGCCTTATTTCTTCAACATGGAGGAAGGACAGTACATTACACTCTCCTAAGGCACTGCATGATGTGAAAAACAGAGAGAGAAGGAAGCAAGGTGAAATTTAGGGTGCAGGTTAAACAGAGAGTGTTATGGGTGGGAGGGTGGAAGTGCTGGATTCAGTAAGAAAGTTGTCACTGTTCAGGATAAGTGCATCCTTGTCTAGGTATGCTCTGCTGAGGGAAGCCTGGAAGTTGTCAGGTTAAGGGACTAGATCACTGAAAAGCAAAAGGGCTTTTCTTCAGCCCTGCTTTTTGTTACTGAGTGCAGGATAACCCAAAGAATACAGTCTTTTGGGAGCTTTTTTTTTTTGCCCTGTGCAGCAGGACCTGGGTATTGCTCCCATCCTTGCTTTACACTCATAGACTCTATAGCAAAAATTGTCCTGTTTTTCCTTTTTCTGTTCTAGGTACGTACTCTTACGTATAGTGTGTTTTTTAATTGACCAAGTCCTGTCTTTAAGCGGAGATCTTTAAGTGTTGTGCAAAGTCTTTCAGTAATTGATTAGACCTAAAGGAATACTGAATACGTGTGCTGTCCTTGCTGCTGCAAGCCAAGCATGCTAACTTCTGTTCTATTATAGATAACTTAATACCTGACGACACGAAGGAGTATCAGACTAAATCATACAGGGAGAAGGTAAAGTTGAAACCCTTTATCATATTGTACTGTGATTATCCAGCTAACAGTGGCAGATAATACTTGTCTGAGACTGTGATGTTTGAACCTGCACAGGCTCAGCACTGTCTCTGTGCCTTGGAAGTCTAAGAGGCACCACATTACTAGTGCCTATCTTGGCAGTATTTTCATAGTTATTTCAGACTTGAATACAGTCCCAGTTACTCCCTGCCCCCTTGCAGATCAGTGTTTGTTGTATGATTGGATTGTGCCCAGTGAAATGTTTGAAGTTCTCTTAGAGAATGTGAATGTGGAACAAGTGGTTGTTAGTTGAGTTTTGCTCTTAGATGCAAAGTGTCTTTAGTTCAGAAGTGTGTTTTAATTTGTTTCTCTTTCGCACAGGTGGATTTGTGCATTGAGGCCTTTGGTACCAGCAAACAGAAGCGAGCTCTGAACTCTCGGCGAATGAATGCAGTGGACAATGATACTGTGAAAACTGCTATGACAAAAGCAGCAGCAAACATTATAGATGCAAAGGGAGTAACAGGTAAGAATATTGTCTCAAGGTCACAGCCCCATCAAGTGCCATCCCCAGTGCTGTTGTGAGCCAGGCTGATGGACTTAGGCTTCTGCTATGGAGAAGCCTGCAGGAAAGAGGAGTCTGCCGTGGCCTTAGTTATTGTCGCTACTACAGGGAAAGTTCACTCTCCAAAGCGTCACACTGAGGCGATGATTCAAGGAGAGTTGATAACCCTGTTACTCAGTGCTGATGAGACTGCATCTGTATTATGTGGTCCAGCCCATGCCACCCCTCTGCACCCCTGGCCTGATCAAGAAGGAGGTGGAGAAATGGCAGAGTCGTCATGGCAGAGCAACAAGAACGGTCAGGGGCCTGGAGCGCACAAGTGACAAGGAGAGGGAGAGCAGGCTGGGCTTGGTTAGTCTGGCAAAGAGGAGGCCACAGCTGCCTGAAGGGCAGTCAAAGCCAAGCCCTTCTCAGCAGTGCCAACAGGGATCAACAGCAGAAGTTGCAGTGGTCCCTGGACCGTGGGAAGTCCATGCGGGAGACTGGGGGAACCTTCTTGCCTTGGAGGGTGGTGCAGCCCTGGGACAGGTCACAGAGCAGTGTAGAGTCACCATCTCTGGGGGTTTCCAAGCTTTGGCAGGACAAAGCCAGGGCTTCTCTGATCTAGTGCTGTAGATAGTCCTACTCCAAGCAGGAGGTTGGATAGGAGACCTCTGGAGCTCTTTTCCACCAGCACTTCTGGGATTCTGAGTTTCGTTGGCTATGAATGGGAGAGACGTCTGTTCACTGTTGAACCTGTCAGCTCTCATCCCTGGTGTTCCAGGTTGGATATTGACTGTGCTCTCAGTGTGGCTTTGTGCCAAAAGGATGTCCACTGGAACCCAGGGTGCCAAAAACATATTCTGCCCACCCTGCGGGCAAGAGGTGCAGCAGCAGCAACTAATTTGCCTTGGTGCACTTCTTTCCTAGATTTTTCTCTAGTCTGAAGTGGCTTTTCTAAATTTGAGGAGCAGAAAATTCTTGGTGAAGTGTTGACACCAGTCTAAAACCCAGCATGCTCAGTACGTAGCAGGCATATCAGATGCTCTTGGCCTTTCTGTGCCTACTGGCATGCTTTCTGTACAGTCAGCACCTACATGTGGCAGTGAAACAAAATGGGGAAGAGTTGTAGCCTTTTCCTTACTACTGTCCCAAGGGAGATAAACTGAACTGGAGTTTTAAACCTTTAAAACTCCAGCTGTGACTACACTAGTGTTGACTCAGGAACCACCATTGAGTAAACTTGTGTTTAAAGAGAAGATTTGGGTTGTGGTCATGTTCTCTGTATTTTTGTTTGCATGGTCCAAATACTCTTCTTTCTGCTTCCTTTCAAAGCTTTGCTCCAGGATGTGGCCCAAGATGACGTACAGAACATCTCCATCTTCCTCCCACCGTGTAATGAAGATGCTGACAAGCCAGAAAATGTTTACAAGTTTGAGGACAGTATCTTTTGCTGTGGCAAAGTGGTTTCCCACACCTGTACGCCTTGATGTCAGTGGTCTGGCGTGTGGGACTGAGTGCTGCCAGGCATGTGAATGAGCCGAGCCTTCTCCCCTCACAAGCCAAAAGCTGAGAGCAGGGACATGGTGTGGTGTTTTTTTGGGTCTGCAAGTTTCATATCCTGCCTCTTTCCTACAGAGAGCAGGATGCTGTGCCTCCCTGTTGGCAGCAGTTCAACCAGGAATAGTAATGAGGTCAGCCATGCAGGAGAAGTGGCTTGCGGTCGAGCCACAGTCCTTTGGAGACCTTTGTTGTTGGCCAGCTTCCTAATCTTGTTGTTAGATCCTGCCTATTTATAATTTCCTTCCCTGCGCCACACCTCCCAAAGCAAGAGTGGACAGAGCTTATCTCACTGCAGGCTGTTCAGACCAGAAGGGAGAGAAAAGGCATGCGTGTTGTTTTCCTTAAAATACTGCCAGTTCTGTCGCCAGCAGAGTATGAAGCATTGCGGGTTCCAGCAGCAGTCTTTGTTAACATCACACCAGAAGAAATCGCCAAGAAAACAGAAAATAAAAGGTGATGCTGCTGCAAACAGCCTTGTAATAGTCGAGGTGGGCCCTGTGACACTGTAGTTCTCCTGTGGGGCAGATTGGCTACTGCTGCCAGTTCCACAATACCCGGGCTGATCTTTTCAGTGGAGAGAGGGGACATTAGATCCAAGTATGGCTGAGCAACACCTTCCTTGGGGAACGAAGGGTATAGTTTTACAGGTGAGGAAGTTGTGTGCACAGCAGCATGGCTACCCTTTGGGGAACTTACAGCAGAGGAAAAGAGTGGAGAAACCCAAAGTGGAATCTGAAGGCAGGTGCATAGAAGGGAGACCATAGAGCTGTACTGAGCACGGTATGCCCATGGCTGGGCACTGTCCCAGGCAAGTACAGACTTGCTGCGGAAGTTGCTGTGACTTGGCAAGCTGGCACGGACTTACACTTAGAGCTGTTAAGTCCTTGTGCTGAGGGGCTGAAGTGAGCAGGAAAAGCACAAACTGCACCTCACTCCCTGTGCTTTCTGTCTGCCTGTGCTGGAGTAGAAGGACAGTTCAAGAAGGACAGGGAACTGCTGGAGAGGGGACAGCGAAGGGCTATGAAGATGATTACGGGACTAGAACATCTCTCTTATGAAGAAAGGCTGAGGGATTTGGGTCTCTTCAGTCTGGAAAAAACACGACTGACGGGGGATCTTATCAACGCTTATAAATACTGAAACGGTGGGTGTCAGGAGGATGGGGCCAGGCTCTTCTCAGTGGTGCCCAGCGACAGGACAAGGGGTAACGGGCACAGACTTGACCATGGGAAGTTCCATCTCAACACGAGGAGGAACTTCTTTGCTGTGAGGGTGGCAGAGCCCTGGCACAGGCTGCCCAGAGAGGTGGGGGAGTCTCTGTCTCTGGAGACATTCCAACCCCGCCTGGACGCGTTCCTGTGCCACCTGCTCTGGGTGACCCTGCTCTGGCAGGGGGTTGGACGGGATGATCTCCAGAGGTCCCTGCCAGCCCTACCATTCTGTGATTCTGAGACGTCTGTGCCATGTTGAGAGCCTGCAGTTTCTGCAGTGCAGGGACCTTCTTAGTAGCTGCACGCTGAAAGGGGCTGGCTGAACATGGTAGGCATTGGTGCAGCGTCCTGGGCTATCCTTTATAGGTGTCTAGGGAACTCTTCTCAGACAGCTGAGCATTAAAATTACAGGTGTGTCCTGTCGTCCTGAGGATGTAAACTGGTTCCTGCTTCTTTGAGCCTCATCTTCCCCCTCTTTCTCTTTCAGCCATTGCTCCTTTGTTTTAGAGCAGCTGAAGTTCCTGCCTGATGATGAGAAGACAAGAGATCACAAAGCCCGATGCCTCTGGTTCCTGGACACCCTGATTAAGTTCAGCTACCTGACAATGATCAAGAAGAAGCGTAAGAGAATTTTCAGCTCCTCCACTTTTAAGCTACCTGCGGAGACTTAGTTTGTAATTACTGCAGTAGAAAACAGTAAAGCTGCCCATAACGAGCTGTGATCAAACAGCTAGCTGTAGCAATTGTTTCCAGTGTGTTTCATGCTGAGCTTGAGGATCTGTGTTGTTGAGGGTTGTTAGATCTGCGCCTGCCAGGAGATGTATGTCTAATCCTTTTCAGTCTCTTTGTGACTGCTGTGCATCAGGATGGCACCATGAGATCCTCTTGGTAGGAGACAGGGTAGCTTAGATTGGAAATTTTGAGATTCTTTGTAGTTTATCAATAGTTCTGTACTTATAAACGTGGCTTATATTTTCACACTTTAGTCCTAAGCCAAGAGACTGGAAACTATCAGCTCTCTCCCTTATCCAGCCTCCATATTCCAGGTGCAAGAGGCATACAGTACACAATACATCCTTTATATCTCCTTTTGTGCTTTTCAGAATGTTTTCATCATCCTGTGCTTATTAGTTCAACGTGTGGATCACAGTGATCATACCTCTTGTGTCTTCAGGATTGTTCTTTTAAAATGGAAGGAGCTGCTGTTCTCAAAACCATTGCACAAAGTATCTTGGTTGAGATTTTCAAGCCTTGACATCTTTCACAGAACTTGTGTATCTGAGTCTCCTTGTCAGTACTGAAAATGTCATTGTTAGCATTTTCAATAGCAGGGGTGTGATGGAGGAGGAAATGGCAAGCCTGCCTGGAAGTACCTTACTGCACTGCTGGAGACACAGGAGTCACTGTGTAAGACTTAGTCAAGGAGGATGCAGAAACGACTAGTCTTGGTGCTAATCGGAATTTGTTAGTGTGGTTTCAGTTTTAATAATATTTTGTGACAGGACTATCTATTAAAAGGCAGGAATCTATAAAATACATGTGTAGACATACATGCATGCCTTTTAGATTGTGTAGTATTGAAGTGGGAGATCCCACTTGTAAAAAAAAAAAAAAAAAAAAAAAAACAAAACAAAAAAACAAACAAACAAACAAAAAAAAAACCAAAAAAACCCAAACCTGTTAGGAGCTTGTCTCTGACCTGAAAAACGATGAGACCTAGAAATCAAGTGCCCAGGTTCCTTTTAGATTCTCTTTGTTCCTGGGAAGAGGCGATGAATATCATGGTAATAAATGTACTATTATGATAGCTGGAGACAGACAGTACAAGAAAGAGTATGTGTTTCTCATTTCACTACAAACCTCCTTTCTGTCCTAGATCCAGTGGGTCCTGAATGCCCACAGATTATTAGCAGGAAACTCAGGAGGAATTTCACTTCACTGACCTACAACAATGGCAGGTAAGGAATTGCTTTGACGTTCTTGAGGCAGAGATACAGTAGAGTGAGTTCTGCTTGAAGGGCCGTGGACACGTTATCAGGAAACCTCCTACCAAAATGGATGATGGCAGTAGCTTCTCTTGCTTCACACCCCCATCCCTGTAGAACATTGGGTCATGGCTGGTGATAGTCCATTTCAGACAGCAGATATAAAATGTGACTGGGAGAAGCAGGGTCATGTGTGCAAAAGCAAGTCTGCGCCTGTGGATTTAGCTAATGTGGCCAAATGGTGTGCCCAGACATCTGCCTGACTGTTTCTGGATGCAGGATGGCAGAATGGGTGTGTGCTTTGCAGCTGACTCAACTGTGCAATTAAATGGGTAGCTGTGCACACACAGTTTCACTGAACCAAGGCAGGTGACAGATGGATGCGTCAGCTCTTCCGCCGTCCTGGAGTGGGTCAGGACAGAGGTAATGCAGTGGCAAAATAATGGTGCTTTTTTACTCTCATATGGTTTAATTAGCCTAACAGGGGCGCTTTTACATGAACCTAGACCTGACTTGACTTATTTGGATTCTCCATTGAAACCTACACAGACAAAACTGCGTAAAGATTTGCACTGGTTAACTTGTACTGGCTGACACCCACGCCGTTGCATCCGTATGGATACAGTCAAAGAGTTCTGCCTAAGCTTTGTCCAGGCATTGCCCTACCAGCAGTGACAAAGTTTGGTATAGTAAGGTAGGGCCTGGTCCTGCTGTGGAGGTCAGCCAGGAGAAGCCACCACCCTCTGACAGAGCAGAGGCTGGGAAGCTCACATAAGGTCCTGCTTTCCAGCAGTGTCAGAGCCATTTGTGTGATGCTGAGTGCTGTCTCGCTGCAGGGAGGGCCTCGGGCAGCTGTCAGAGGCTGCCTTTGACCAGATGGCCCTTGGCTGCAACCTTAAGAAGGATGCCTCTTACAGCTAAGTAGTTATAAATCTGTATAAATGTTTTCAGCAGTCCTGTTGGGTGGAAGCAACAAAATGCATGCAAGAGTGAACAGTATCCTCACTCTTGCCACAGTGCCTTCCCCATGCTCCGCGAGCCAACAGCCTCTCTGCCTAGCAGGGGCGTAATGCCCATGCTCAGCTATTGCACAGCTGCACTGCCATGAGCAGGGAATTGCGGTCCAAATGCGCCAGCTCTTGTCTGAAGGCTCAAACTAGTGACGAGCAGTCAGATGCTCCTAGAGGATTGCCAGCCAGGGATTCGCTTTGTGTGGATTGTGTATTTAGGTGCTGTTAGTAGTTACACTGAATGCCCTCAGAACAGCTTCCCTTTGCTTTCCTCTTGCAAGGGACCAGCCTGCCAAAAAGGCTGAAGTGCCTTTGTCACCTTAGCTGGTGATTTTTGTCAAGGCTACATAGTGATAAACAACCCCAGGGGCATGTGAGGAAGACAAAGAGGCCTGTTAGGCTCCTGTGATCAGAGTTCTCTGTGCTTTGAGCTCTTTCTTGGTGTCTAGGAAAAGTTAGTCATGTCTAACTGGGGCTCCAGTTCTGTCTGCACCTCATGGGGGTGTGTTTTGGGTTCACTGACACTCCACATCTCATGTATTCTCCCTCTTGGCATGCAGTGTCCAGAACTTAGTCTCTGCATCAATGAAGGCTAAAATCACAGCATACGTCATTGCATTGGCTCTGCACATTAACAACTTCCAAACAGACCTCACCATCCTGCAGAATGACATGAAGCTCCAAGAAAGCAGGTGAGTCATCATGTTTGTTCATACCTGCTGAGACAGGCTGAGTTCCTCCTACAAAGAGCCCCTGGGGAGAGAGCTCTGGAGCCTCTCTGGCACCTGGGGAGTACAGCGATACCTGCTAGCAAGTCCCTTTTGTTATAGTTGGACTCTGTCTTACATAACCGTGTGGGAGCTTTGTTTTGAAGCCCTGATCCTCGTAGAAGAGGGTGGTTATACATCTCAAACTTTGGAAGGGCACTTCTCGCAAAGAGGTCCTCAGGTCCATCGAGAAGCTCTTTAGCTATTCTGCAGGGATGGAAATGGAGGCAGGTAGGCCCAAAATGGGCAGCCAGGGCAGACACCAGGACAAGACCAATGCCGTCCAGCCCTGTTTCTTGCCTGATAAATCACATCACTCTTCACTGTCCTGTCCTCTGTGCCCCTTCTTCCTGCTCCAGTTGGGTGGGGGTTAGGTACCAGTCTCGGTGTAAGTGCAGGTTTGCAGTTGACTACAGCAGGAAAACTAGAAACAGGGATTTATTTTCTCATAATCGCACTGGGAGCATGTAGTTGGTGTTTACATGGAGGAATTCCAGGCCCTTGGAATTTACCCATGCTGGGTTTGGCACGAAGAAGATTGGTTTTGTTTCTGAAGTACTGATCTATTTGGGGACTTCTCAGCAAAGCATCACGGGGACAGGTTGTAGGCAGAATTGCTCGCTATAGTATTCCGCATGAGGATTTGCCAAATCTGGGTTAGTGAAGGTGAATGGGTAGAAAACAGCTTGCAGAATAAGCTTCAGGGCAAAGAGCCCTCGCTGTATTAGCTTTTGGGGGCAGTTGTTCTCTAGATTTTAATTTTCCATGGAAGAATACAGAATTGTCAAGCACCTCCTGTTAGCTGCAAGACCTGCGTTTCCCAGCAGGTGTCAGCCGGAGCCTGCTGCCAGCTCCTCCATCTCTGGGAGCTGTTTGCGCTCTCTCCAGCCCCTGCAGAATAAATCAGGAATTGAGCAGTTTGGATCAGCCAGTCCACTGTGCTTGCTGGGAAGCCTCAGGAGGCAGCTTGTTGACACTGTCTGGGAAGGGGTCAGGTGTCTCCATTAGTGATGGTTCAACCATGCTCATTAATCTTTCTCCCTCACCCTGTCCTTTTCTGTGGGGAATGGCGATGCCAAGGACTTGTGCTTTCTAACTCAGGCATGTTGGTCTTTCGTAACAGGATTGCTTAGTGGTAGTGCAGCTGGGTAGGAGCCGTGGAGGGACACAAACCCTTCACTGCAAGTGAGAAAAACGTGGACTGTCTTAGGGTTTCTGGCTGAGGGTTGTAGTGTTAAGGTCTAGCAATAACTGGGCGTTAACAAGCTCTTAGTCACCTCTTGGTTTTGCAAGCTCACTAGTTAGCCTTGAAGCAAATACTTCTGATTTTGCCCTGAGTTATGCTCTTTATTCTTTGATGGGTAGTAGTGGGTTTCCATCCACTTTTTCATGGGGTTTTTTGTTGGTTTTTTTTTCCTCTTCCTTTTTGGAACAAAGCTTTTTAAGGAGTCCACGTTGGTTTTTGCAATTCATGCCCAGGTTTTGTTCTTAACTGCTGTACTGGAGCTGGGAACACAAGACATAGGATGCTGTTGAGAAAAGGGTGTGTGAGGCTGGGACCTGTTGGAAAAATTGAGGAAAGACCTGAGCCACCTGATGGCATGATCCTTGCTTGCAGTGGGAGGTGTGACTGAAGAACCCTTCCCAGCTGAATCTGTTTGTATTTCAAAGATAGTAAAGTCAGGATTCTGGGACTTAGGTGTTCTCAGGACCCCAGCTGAGGCCAGGACATCTATTTCCCTGCTAGCTCCCCTTTGGATGCACTTTGTTCTCAGTTTGACGAGCCTCCAGCTGTGTTCTGGCTTGCACCTTTTTACCCAAGCTCTTTACACTGCACATCTCAACCAAGCCCCTCTTCTTACAGCTGAGGATGCTGAATTTTAGTGGCTAAGAGGAGATGTTCTTGCTGTTCCACTGATTGAGCCGTGCACTGGGAAGCAACCACGGGCTGCTGGCTGGACTGTTCTCTGCTTTGTAGGGAAGTGGAGAGCAGCGTTATTTTTTCTCAAGTCAGCTGGCCACTGAGTAAAACAATGTGGGTTTATAATACTCTCCGAGGTGGTGATGCACAGCTCAGTAGCATTCTAGTCTCCCCAGGAAGGCTCTTGTAGTCTTTGAACGCTTCCAGCTTCTGTCTCTGGTATCCTTGAGATGCAGAGAACGTGTCCTGCTCGCTGGTGCCTCCTGGCTTCTCTCCTGAGGCAAAAGGCTGTTGATCTTCAGTGCAGTGTTATGGTACAGGAGAATTGTGCACCCCACTGACAGTGTTTCTCTGGTGTTTTCCAGGATGATGGACATTGCAAAGGCGATGCGGTTGAAGGTCTCCAAGGCAAAGGGCCTGCTGGGACTTGAGAATGATCAGAACCACAAGCTGGGCACTCTCTCTCTCCCCTTGCCTGTGCAGAAGGCATCAAGGAGCCAACGGAAGCGTAGGAAAATTTAATTAAAATGTCTGGGCAAGTAAGGGCAGTAAGGGCAAACCAGATCACTTCTCAACCGCTGTTCTGCACACAGCGTCATGGGGATGCGTTTGTCTGTTGGATTTGGCCGTCCAGCTTCAGCACGTGATCCTGTGAAACCGTGTCTTGAGGCTGGATTGGAACAGACGCTCACCTCATTAAACTGCTTATTTTTTCTATTTCTGTAGAAAAAAGCTATAATAAAACATTCTTATTTCTTCCTGACTGTATGAGGGGAGAAAGATGTAGGTTGTGCTGGAGCAAGAGAATGCTGAAACTGCCAGTCCCCCGCTGACTACTGTCTGCTTGGTTCTGTCAGCCTGTGGCCTGTTTTACCACTTTTGCACATATGGGGTAGAAAGCATAGAAAGAGAGAGGCTAAGCAAAGTGTTACTGACACACAACTTTCTGGTTCTGTGTGTTTGTTTCTCTAGAGTTTCAGTGTAATTCTGTGTTCAAAACGTGTAAAGATGCAACACGAACAAAATATTTCTGCCATTTTTCCTATCCTGGCCTTTTGCCTAGAGGAGGGAGAATTCTGCTGAATTCTTGGAGCTGGTGTCATCTTCATAAAGGGTGATTAGTTTGAATTCACAGCTGTGGATTCCCAGTCCTCAGGAGAGAGACTTCTGTGCTAGTTTCTCTGCATTTTCAGTATAGTCCTGGGCTGCCAGCCTCGTTGCAGGTGTTTACTAAGCAAGGCTGTAGGAGTCTGGGGCTCATGAAAAGCTCAGGTTCACCTCCAAGCGAAGAAGCTTACGTGAAACACGAGCATGGGATGCCAAGACCAGTCTCCTCTTTGAGGTGTCTTTGCTTCAGATAGTGATTTGGGTTTAGTTCATCATTTGGGGATTTAAGGGTAACTCCTTACACACCTTAATGACCCACTATTCACAGCTCTCATTAGAAGTGACGCAAACAGCCAGTTTTCTGGGCAGAGGATAATTAATGCTATGGGAATTACAGGCTGCAGATAATCAATAGGAATGTTTTTATCACAGACTGGTTGGAGTTGGAAGGGACCTCTGGAGACCACCTTGTCCAGCCCCCCTGCTCAGGCAGGGCCACCCAGAGCCAGGTGCGCAGGACTGTGTACAGATGACTTCTGAATATCGCCAGTGGTGGAAACTCCACAACCTCCCTGGGCGACCTGTGCCAGTGCTTGGTCACCCTTACTGTGAAAGGGTGTTTCCTGATGTTCGGAGGAAGCCTCCTGTGTTCAGTGTGTAGCCATTGCCTCTGTTCCTGGCACTGGGCACCACCAAGAAGAGCCTGGCTCTGTCCTCTTGGCACCTTCCCTTCAGGTACTTACAGACAGCCATGAGACGCCCCCGAGCCTTCTCTGCTCCAGGCTGAGCAGCCCCAGCTCTCTCAGCCCTTCCTCATAGCAGTAATGCTTCAGCCCCTTCAGCAACTTAGTCGCCCTTCGCTGGACTCTCTCCAGCACGTCCCAGTCTCTCGTAGTGGGGAGCCCAGAACAAGACCCAGCACTCCAGGTGTGGCCTCACCAGTGCTGAGCAGAGGGGAAGGATCACCTCCCTTGGACCTGCTGGAGATGGTCCTCACAATGCCACCCAGGACACGGTTGGCCTCTGCTGCAAGGGCACGTGTCTGGCTTATGTTCAACTTGTCCACCAGGTCCCTTTCTGCCAAGCTGTTTTCCAGCTGGGCAGCCCACAGTGTGTCCTGGTGCGCGGGGTTGCTCCTCCCCAGGTGCAGGACTCTGCGCTTCCCCGTGTTGAACTTTGGAAGCTTCTGACTTACCCAGGCCTTGTTCTCGAAGTCTTCAGTAGAGTGGATTTGCTTAGGGAGCTGACCTGGCAGACCACTTTTTCTGTTTGTTTGCTTTTTTTCTTAATTCTCATTAGGATCTGGTCTTCTGCATATCAGAGCCAGCAGCTCTGACTTCAAATGGTTTAAAGCACTGTTCTGAGATACATGATTATTTTATCTTCTTCATCTAATTCTAGCTCATTGCTGCTGTGTTTCAGATGGTTGATATGGGGTGTGAGGAGGGGAGCAGACATGGATCACCCTCACAATGCCATGGGGTTTTTGGATGAAAAAATTAGCTGTTATTGCAAAGCTGCTTCTGTGTGCCAAGGCAAGCAGAGAAGTAGAAAGCAGAGGTGGTTGCCTGACCAACCAAGCAAGCAGCGATGCTCTTTTCTTTGATTTGGAGCCACTTGCAGCAGAGATGAGGATGTTAATTGCCTCTCTTGACATCAGTGCTGTGAGCAGCAGAGCCTGTTCTGACTGCGTCTGAGAGCAGCATCCCTGGTTCAGGGAAAATGAGTGCTAATTTAGTCCAAATGGCAGAATGACTCATCTGCAGCGTGTCTCACTATTAGCCACTGCACTTTGGAAAGCAGGTATTCGCTTTCCCGATAAGACAGTAGAGTTCTTCACTATATGCAAAGAAGTGCTAAGGCAGGGATGTGGCAGTGGGGAAGGGGATTGGAGAGCCCATCTTGGGGCCAGAGAGACAGCCCCAGCACTGGGCAGCCCTCACTGGAGCAGGCAGGGCAGGGTCTAGGCAGGTCCCAGGGAGGGGACTCTGATCAGTTGTGAACCACAGACGTAGGTAGCCTGGAGGGACGCTGAGCCCCTGGACACGTCCTGTCACCCACATAATGGAGAGGGAAGCATGAGTAGGTGGGCTAATCCCTGGGAGACAACAGGAAGGGTTGAAAGGAGAAATCCAGTAGCGGTCGGGAAGGATGCTTTGCTGGAAATGAGGAGAGGCTTAGTAGCACTCTGCCCAACTTTCTGGGCTCACCTTACCGGAGAGCACACCCTGGACACAGTTTAGGAGAGGCTGGGACAGGCTGTGTACATCTCCTCAGGTGTGTGAGCAGGTTGTCCTGTGGGCGCTGAGGGGCCTGGGAGCTGTAGGTCCCAGAAGGCAAACACTCGTCAGAGCGTGGTGGCCTCTGGGCAGCCTGGCCAGGAGCAGCAGGGCCGTGGCCACGTCTTTCCTTGGAGGCCACTGCAGGGCTGTAAGCCCGTGCTGTGGACACCAGTCCTGCCCATGGCTGCAGGGACGCACTGCAGCCGGTGCAGGAGACGAGGCAGGGCCTGACGGGATGCGTCCTCCTCCTTGTCTGAGTGGGAGCATGTTCACGTGGCTCCCACGGCTGCCTGTTTGAAGGTAACCAGAAGGTCTCTGCACTACTCCTCTGCCACCACTCCAAGATCACTCCAGTACTTCGCTGGCATACAGATGGCATTATAATCCTCTTGATAAGGTGTCTGACCACCAGATAAAATGTTCTGCGACACAGGCTCTTTCTCACACCTGAGAGCATGGGGCTCTGTAGGACAGTGTTGGGTTGGAGTCAGCTTCTCTTGGCCGTGTTGGCATGTCATCTCACCACTGGTTCCTGCACAGACAGCAGGAGGACAGGCCCGGCAGCAGCAGGGAGGCACTCGGCTTTCGGCGGTGCTGCCTTTCTGGAAATGATGATCTCTAATTAACTTACAGGCAGACAAATGCGCTCCTTGAGCAAAGCAAAATGCAAGGCCTGTGCTGTGCCAAGAAGTGGCCCTGCAGGTCATGCGCGTGCACGGTGGGTTTGCGCAGTGTGCAGGTGGCGATGAGGCCTGCAGAACCCCCAACGGTGCCCTCAGCGTCCAGCGGGTCGAGGTGGCGGGGACGTGACCCACTGTGTCACAACCAGCACCTGAACTGGGGGCTTGCACAGGTACCGGGCACCCCACACTGCTTCCAGTGTGCTCCGTAACCTGTCCGCTGTAGTACAAGAACATGAAACATTTTACGATTAATGAACATCAGGGAAAATTAATTAATGAGTGCCCACTGAATTCTCTCCACACAAGAAGAGGATATTATTTTCTGGCTTTGTGTCTGAAAGTCCTAACTGTACCGACCAGTAAGGGTCTCAAGTACATTTGACATAAAAATAAAAGATTAATTGGGAAAGCAAACTTTATTTTTACTTTCCTTGTAAAGATGAAGTTAGTATGAGCATTTGGATTTTTCCATAGTGATTGGTTGTATAAATATTAACATTTGAAGACAATATTTAAACTCTCTACTTCCAGCTCAACCTGTTGAAAGTTTAAAGATACTTGACCACATGACCCCTTACAGGTCTTACTCCATATATTTAAATTAACCATTTGCTCAGGTTCTGCAATGTGAAGTGAGTTAAACTACATATATTTTTGTGAACAATTCTCTGTATGCCTGCTTGATGGTATGTGGATCCTCCATGGGGCATTTGGCTGTCCCAAAGTGCAAAAAGCACAGAATGAACAGGGTACTTAAACTGTTGTAAAGATGCCAAATCTGAGTGGTTTTTGGTTTTTTGGAGTCTGACTGATGGGATTCAGAAGCCTCTGAGAAGTGCCCGATCTAAACAGCAGGGTTCAGGACACTGCAGGCAGCCCCAGGCATTACAGGTTCCCCATCTTATTTTTGAGGTCTCAGCATTGCCTTAGGCATATGTGGAATTTCAGTCAACTCCAGCGTCTGTGTGACAGTAACCTCTGCTGTGAGCCTGAGCCTCCGCATCTGTTGCAGTTGTGCTATTTACTTCTCTACAGGTGGTTTCAGAGTAGTACTGAGCATTTCCAGGTGCTTCTGCAGGAATGCCAACCTCGTGGGAACTTCCAGCTTAGACACACCGCCATGATCGTTCTGTCTGTGCCACAGCCTGGCTCTGTCCTGGCTCATGTACAGCCCACCCTTCCTCTCCCAGTTCTGCCATGTCTAAAGGCTCCCCAAGGTCACGCTCCCCCCGCACGCCAAGGCTGCCGATCTGTGCCTTTGTACGTGGGCCAGGCAGCGCGGCAGAGGCGGCTGCGCGGGGCCTGGGACGTCAGGCTCCAGCGCGGCAGAGGCGGCTGCGCGGGGCCTGGGACGTCAGGCTCCAGAGCGGCAGAGGCGGCTGCGCGGGGCCTGGGACGTCAGGCTCCAGCGCGGCAGAGGCGGCTGCGCGGGGCCTGGGACGTCAGGCTCCAGCGCGGCAGAGGCGGCTGCGCGGGGCCTGGGACGTCAGGCTCCAGCGCGGCAGAGGCGGCTGCGCGGGGCCTGGGACGTCAGGCTCCTGCCCTGCGGCCTGAATTTGTGTTCTCGCGTCCTTCCCACACACCCATCCCCGCTACCACCCTCTGTGCCCCCTCCTCTCCTTCCGCTTACCCAGTAACTCGTGTAGGCCGGTTGTGTACTGGCATCTGTCCTGCTGTCACACCAGCTCCTACTGCTTGACTCTGCCCCTGCTCCAGGACCATCCGTCAAGGAAACCAGCCCTGTTGGTGCCTCAGCTAGGAGCTACAAGCTTTCCTCCCCTCAAGTTTGTCTCCTCCCAGGTGGCACCACCATGGCAGGGACTGCCCTGCAGTGCCCCAGTGGGGCTCATCTTCCCATTCTCTGCTTCAGCTGCCACCCTTATCTCAAGAGACCCCCACGCGCGTCTCCTCCCACTCTGCCGCGGGAACGGCCACCAACAGTTTGTCATTCAGACGCGCTGGTCTCTGAAAGTTTGTGCTAGGTCAGCTTTGCCCTTATCCTGAGGCAAACCAGGCCTTTGACCAACTCACGGACCACGCAGTACCAAAATAAAACAGGCAATCTTTTAATGGTAAAAAGTTTCCTTTGGTGGTGGTGGTTCAAGACGACTCCAAACTGTACAGCCAGAAGTAATGTGTACGTAGCTAGGGGCAGAGACTTGCCAACTTAAAATATTGTCTCTCACCTCTGGTTTTAAACCTGTTCCTGGGTGTATGAAACCCTCTGGGCTTCGGCACAGGCTGTGTGCGTGCCAAGTGCCCGTCCCTGCCGGGTGGGCAGGGCTGCATCCCGCCGCCTTGCAGTGCGACGAGCCCCTTCCGAAAGGGTCCCCAGAGCCACTCTGGAAAACTTCACTCAGCTTGGAAAGTAACTCAGTTACTGAAATGTAGACAATGTTTTAAATATAGCATTTTTATTTGTGGCAGACAGTTTTCCTGAAAGTATAGAAAATAGTACTTCTCCTTTTAAAAAAAATAATTGGATTGGGTCTTCTTACAGCATCGGTCTGCAAAGCAGCAGGAGACAACATCAGACTGTGCAACACAGTTATGCCAGCTCGTACCAGAGGAGAAACCTGTGCGGGCAGCGCGTTATGTGAATGAGGCAGAGAAAATCCTGCCGGGAACCAACTGCCAGTTTCAGGCAGGGGGATGGCAAGGCAGAAACCGCTGCTGGTCATGAGAGGTCATGGCGTGAAACCCTCCAGCTCCCCGCAGCAAGAGCCCAGAGCCTCAGGGGCCTGCCGGGGATCCCCAGTGACACCCTCAGAGCCCCTGCCCAGATCCTCCCAGTCCCAGGGGAGCTCAGCCCTGTGGGCTAGGGGACACCTGTCCTCTCCTGAGCACCTCACAGACCCAGGGCTGACGGCCAGGGGTACGGGAGATGCTGCGGGTGCAGGGGAAGAGCATTCAGGATTGCACAAGGCTTACTACAGGATGCCCGGGGAGGACCCAAATGTGGGGAAATAGAGGGATAAGGGGATGAAAAATGGCCCGCTGTGTGTAGACAGGTGGCTGGTGGCCAAGGACAGATGCTGGTCTGGCCATGCTGGTGCCTGACAAGTGCAGTCCATCCTGGACACTCACCAGGCGCCCATTCTAAGGTGAGGTCTGTCTGTTTGGTGGGGATGCCGGCATCGGTGGTGCGTGGGAACGTGCATCTGTGTGGGGAGATGAAGTGGTTTGGGAGCCCAGGCACTGTCTGTCTGTCTGTCCATGTCTGTCTGCCTGCATGTTGCGGGGCACCTGCTGCCCCTGGGGGCTCGTATGTCCTGGTGCCAGGAGGTGGGGAGGCTGGGAGCCAGGGGCAGGTGCTGGGCACACAGCGTCTGAGCCTGGCTGCTGGAGGGGCTCACACTGCAGGTACGTCTGTCTACGCGTATGTCTGTCTGCCGTGATCTGTGTGCCCCTTCTGGATCAGAATGAGCACAGACAGAAACATCGAGACACACAGGACATGTCAGTCGCTGAGTATTCCAGAACAGATGCAGAAGATCACCGACAAAGCAGCTTCAAAGCAAGGGATTCCCAAACAAATAATGCCACAGCCCCCAGCGGGAAGAGTGGTTTGTCTGGAGCTCAGGCTGGGGAAGGCCTGCCAGGCTTACCCCTGGTCCCGCCTGGAGAGCGTTTCATCTAAGGAACTGCTTGCTTGTAAATTACCCCAGCAGTGATCTCAGGGGGCAAAAAGGAAGACATTAACAGTTGTTTTCCCAGCTATTTTTTATTTAGTGAGGTGCCACTGAAGTTGCAAAGTCCTTCATGAAAAGGTAGTACAGTCCAATGGGGGTCCACGTCCCTGAGCTGTGAGAGCTTCCCAGTGGCAGCTCTGGAGAAAAGACAGGCAGAGAGACCGGTGAAGAAACCTCTCTGCCTGGTCAAAGAATGGTGCAGAAGATGCTCCCATGGTTGTGGCAGCCCCCGTCCACCCTGGTGGTTATGCTGGAAACCCTCTGACCAGCAGCTGCCGTGCAGGACACTGGGGCACCTCCTTCAAGGTGAGGCCGTGCTGGGGGGTTGATCAGCATGCACTCCATATCAAACCTGGGAAAAGGAGAGACACCCCACGCATGGCCATAAGCAGGGTCAAAAGGCACTTCCAGAGCAGCCTTAGAAACACTCCCTTGAGGTTCACCCTTCAAGGAGGAAAGGGGCAGAGCAGTGGTGGTAGGCGTGCAATGCTCACCACACAACGCCTGTTCCAAAACCCAAGTGAGACAGAAATGGCTGGAGAACTGAGACAGAACATCTTGCTTTACTGCAAAAACTACTTTCTGTAATTTCACAGCCAGCACCTCTACGTGACTGCAGGTTCTGGGGGATGGGGCAAGAGTCTGCAGAAAGAGAGTCAATGCTGGGACCTCCCAAGAATTGCTTAAAGGAGGCCAGATTTGAAAACCTAATGGAGGAATCATGGTGCTACAGGCGCTGGACAAGGTGCTGGGAGTCCTCTCTAGTACACTTGAGTTTCCTGTGATGGGAGTCCTGAGGACCAGGTGAGACCATCGTCACCCTGGGGGACCACATGTCCTAACCTCCCTCCAGTAATGCAAGTCTTCCAATTTCACTTGTGTCCTCTCCCACACCCTGGACCAATATTTGTGACCCACAGAGAAGAGTCAAGGTTGAATATCTAGCTAAAAATAACAGTCCACTGAATACCCAGCCCTTGTATGAGTGACGGGACTCGGCCTTTCCCTCCTCAGGTGACTGCTGCAGAGTCCTGGTCTAGAGTGACCTGTTTTGAACAAGGACTATAATGATGAGAGTCACTGAGATCTGGGTGACAGATGGCAGCTAAGGAAAGCTTTGCAATAGCCATTAAGAGGTCTGCAGCTACAGTGGTATCTCTGTAGACCATCAGAAGACACATTCTCTCTCTACTGGCACAAAGACCAGGGTAGCTAAATCATGCCTTGGAAAAACAAGCACTCCAAGATCCATTTTTCCCATTCACCATTCACATTGCTCTGGTAGCAAAATCCTGGAGGTGGAATCTGGTGCCTGAAGCCACCCTCCTCCTTGCCAGCACAAAAGCACAATGCAGACTGGGGGTGGCTCTGGCCTTTCCTCCTTCCTCTGACTCTTGTGGCCCAGGCTACAAATACCTCGGGGCGGTCCGTACTGCAGGGACAGCAGTGCAGTATCCAAACACAGCAGCCAGGCTTCAAAGGCAGCACTGCGCAGGAAAATGAGCTGGCCCAGTCACATCCCTATGCCCAGAGACATCCTGAAGACCCACACTGGCCTGTCAAGGAATAATCCAATCCCCTCAGTTGGCTTTAGAGGTATCCCATGAGGAACCTCGTGGCTCTCCTTGATCTGCAGCCCTCACCTGCAATGGTTCAACACATGTGAGGCTGGTGCCATGGGTCAGGAGGGATTGGGAAGCTGGGCAGAGGAGCTACAAAGCAGAGCCCTCCAGTGCTCACCTAACACAGGAGCACAACGGTGGCTCCAAGCTCACAACTGCACCCCATGGTGTCAGGGGCCTCACCTTTTCTTGAAGGTGAGAAGCATGTTGTTTTGGATGATGCAATCCTCTGCATTCAATGTTGGTCGCAAAATGGATTTCTTGGATCTCCCTTGGAAAATGAGGTTTTCCTGCACCAGGCCTTTGGCTTCATCAAAGAGAGCAATCCCATAGTCCCGAAAGGACTGGATCCTGTTCTTGGTCACCTGCAAAATAAGCTTTAGATGGGATAGCCCAAGCAGAAGGACATTGTTCATGTGGCTCTTTGATCAACACAAAAGCAGACCATCAGCTCTTCCACAGGCTCACAAGTACTCCCTGGCAGTTTGGGAGCACACCAAGGGTTCAGACTGGATGTGCTGTAGCCATGCACACATAAGCGCTCCCAAAGCCTTCCACACCTCATTGGTGACCCCATCTGGCAGCTCAGTTGCCACCAGTGCTAGATACTGCAAGCTTCCCTGCAGCTGGTACCCAACCCCCTGGTGAAACACAAGCACAGATGCTGCTGAATGTGAGCTTAACGTGGACCTACTGCTGCTCCTTGCCCTCCAGGTTTCAAACGGCTGTACTTACAGGCTGTCACTGCTTTGTATACGAAAAAAGAGCACTTAGGAGTCTCCTATTCCCAAGAAGCTCAAGGCCACAGCTCTCACTGTGCCACCATCTGGAAGATCAGCTGGGGGTCAGTTCAGTACTTTCTCCTCCTTGGATCCACAGCAACAGCTACTGTGACGGTCCTCCCCACCCAGCACCACACACCACCTCACCTGCTCTCAGGCACTTCTTGGGCTCTGCCAACGGACGGACAAGAAGCGACAGCACATCGCCAGTCCCTCAACAGGGACCTGCGCCCCCTGTTCTGCTCCCCAAAGGCACCCTGCAACATGAATCCTGCCTGTGTGCTCCAGGACACTGGACAGCTGGGACCATAGAAATTGCAGCAGTTTTTAGCTTCTCGTACAGAGGACAATGTTTTTCTACGGGCCTGGTTTTCAAAAGGAGTCTGCAGCCCCTGCAGGGCTCAGACAGAACATTTGCTTTGGCAGGACTTTCTGTATACTCATTTTAGGGGTCCTTCATGATGGGTTAAATTGTATTTATCTGCCATTTTGATGCACAATGGCTTCACCTCAACAAAGAACAGAATGGAAGCAACCCTGAGCCAGGTACTAGCCTTGGGGACTGGCTACAGGCTGGAACACTGCATCTAACTGCCAAAAAACCTAGTTCAGATGCCAGCTACCCCAGTTCTTCAGCACAGCTCACGCAGCCTGCAAATCTCCAACAGAGACCTATGGGATCACCCACTTGACTGTGAACTCAGTTGAATGCAGGGGACAAGCCTGGGAGAAGATGGATTTTGTTGAACGTCACTGCACCAAAATGCACAGGATTCCCTTTGCTGCCCTAAGGGAAAAGAAGTCTCTCCTACAAGCCATCCGTGAATCCACATGTGGGGAAATGATGACTGAGCTGTCCTTTACCGAGGCTTAAATGTGACAAGGCACTTGTGGACCACTGTCGAAGAGGATACAGCCTTGAGATAGGACTTGAAAATTTACTCTTTCCTTTGGCACTGAGTAATGGCACGAGCTTGCACGAGCCTCTCCCTCATGCACTCGCGCACCTGAAAAGTCGCTGCTGCCAACAGACCTCCTTTCACATTCCTGTCACTGCAGGCACCGAGCGCTCTGGGACAACATGGCCGGCTCCCCTGGTACGCGTGTGCTTTCCTGCTGCATGTGAGCGATAACAAGCATGGACCCACCAATGCTGAGGCTAAGGAAGATCTCACCTCCTCCTCCTGGGCCCTACAGAGCACTTCTAAACCTCTCTTGACAGGTGTTAGGATGTGACACACTTCAAGCCCACTAGGGGTGGAAATGTCACTTTCTTCTGAGCAGTGCACTCTAGTTTCGCACTGCTGGCCTGATTAAAAACAAATGTTTATTTAATTCACACCTATATCTTCCCTCAAACAATTTCTGCCAACTTTGCTGCAGCCTATTCCCAATGAATGCCCATGAAAAACCTGGAGTTAAGGAGAGCTGGTGGAAGGAAGCTCTGGAGAAGGACTATCTACAGCACTAGATCAGAGAAGCCCTGGCTTTGTCCTGCCAAAGCTTGGAAACCCCCAGAGATGGTGACTCTGCACTGCTCTGTGACCTGTCCCAGGGCTGCACCACCCTCCAAGGCAAGAAGGTTCCCCCAGTCTCCCGCATGGACCTCCCACGGTCCAGGGACCACTGCAACTTCTGCTGTTGATCCCTGTTGGCACTGCTGAGAAGGGCTTGGCTTTGACTGCCCTTCAGGCAGCTGTGGGCTGCTGTTAGATCCCCTTTGGCCTCCTCTTCTTGACCTTTTGGCTAAGATCAAGTGTAGTATCTGTTCTTATCAGTTTAATATCTGATACATCCTTGATGAGGGGACTTTATATTAAACAGATTTTGGGGCTCAATAAAATTATTTATTTGTTTCAACAAGGCCAAGTGCCGGGTTCTGCACTTGAGCCACAACAACCCCAAGCATCGCTACACACCTGGGGCAGTGTGGCTGGAGAGCTGCCTGGCAGAAAAGGACCTGGGGGTTCTCATTGACAAGCGGCTGAATATGAGCCAGCCGTGTGCCCAGGTGGCCAAGAAAGCCAATGGCATCCTGGCTTGTATTAGAAATAGTGTGACCAGCAGAAGGAGGGAGGTGATTGTCCCCCTGTGCTCAGCACTGGTGAGGCCACACCTCGAGTGTTGTGTCCAGTTTTGGATACCTCAATACGAGAGAGATATCGAGGTGCTGGAGCGAGGGCAGAGGAGGGCAACGGAGCTGGTGAAGGGCCTGGAGAATAAATCTTATGAGGAGGGATTGAAGGAGCTGGGAGTGTTTAGTGTGAGGAAGAGGAGGCTGAGGGGAGACCTCATCACTCCCTACAACTACTTGAAAGGACATTGTAGAGAGGTTGGTGCTGGTCTCTTCTCACAGGTCATTAGCGATAGAACAAGAGGGAATGGGTTAAAGCTGCAGCAGGGGAGGTTTAGACTGGACATTAGGAAAAAATTCTTTGCAGAAAGAGTGGTCAGACACTGGAATAGGCTGCCCAGGGAGGTGGTGGAGTCACCATCCCTGAGTGTGTTTCAGACTCGTTTAGATGTGGTGTTGGGGGATATGCTGTAGCGGAGAACTTTGTAGAGTAGGGTTGATGGTTGGACTCGATGATCCCAAGGGTCTTTTCCGACCTAAATGATTCTATGATTCTCTTTGCCAGACTAACTGACCCCAGCTCCCTCTGCCTCATCTCATCAGTCACGCCTCCTGGCACCTGCCCATCCTGGTAGCTCTGCAACGGACCCTCTCCCTTTTCTCCAACTCCCTTCTGACTCTTTTTCGGATTGCAGCCTCCCGATGGCAAATGAGATGGGTGACAACTTCCCTTGATTGGTGGGACATGCTTCTAATGTAGCCTGGAAATTACACCCTCTCTAATCACAGGGTCGAGGGTGCGATCCTGATTGTCTGCTCCTCCTGCTGGCAAGGCCAGGGCAGTCCCTCCTGTCCTGCTGGCTTCCCCCGCGCCCAGGGAGGGAGGGCAGCAGCAGCAGCAGGCTGACGCGCCTCTGCCCCCGGCTGCAGGGAGGCACAGGTCGGTGCCCGCTCAGCTCACTGCAGAACACACCTTCATGTCTGCTGCCTGGAGCAGCTGAAGGCCACATCTATGGTTGCCGATGATGTCATTCTCTGCAATGATGCCCTCTCCCTTGGAGACGATGCCATGGCTGCTGTTCTCATAGATGCCGTTGCCACGCAGCTCCACCTGGCAGTCGGCCTCCACCAGCACGCCTCCCCGGCTGTTGCAGGAGATGCTGTTGTTTGCGATGCGCGTCAGCTGGCTACTCTGCAGCACGGCCACCCCGCTATCGCCGTTGGCATGAATTACATTGGCAATGATGTTGAGCACTTCACTGCTCTTGACGTGCAGCCCAGCAGCTGCCACCAAAGAAATGTTATTGGTTAAGAGCTTGCAGCCTCAGTCATGACCACCACAAATGTATTTCTAAAAGCTATCCAGTTTCTTCTGTCACAATATGACTTTCCAACTGGGAGCTTAAGGACAAAAACCCACCCACACTTGGGTCTCAGCCCACCATTTCTCCAGGGTGCTCCTGGCCTAGTGGCCGCTGAGGAAGACCCTGTCAGACCCCAGTGCTGGTGGGCCAGGACAACACACCATTCTGCATGCCACCCCTTCTCCTGGAGCCCAGGAAGAGCCAAAGGCCCTGAGCTCACCTCCATTGTGGTTGATGCTGTTCAACTCCACCAGCGCCACGCTGATGGGACGCCGGGCAGCCAGGTACTCCTCCTCGCTGTCAGCATCGTTCTCCCCGCCGGCACCCTCCCTCTCCTCCTGGAAGCTCTCGCTGCCCCCCTGACCAGGGGGGTAGTCACCAGCATTGTCCTTGTGGCAGAATACCGCCACCCCGTAGATGCTGTTGTGGCTGATCTGGTTGTTGATGAGGTGCGGGAGGCTGGAGGACATCATCCACACACCGCAGCCCTTGTTGCCTGCAGAGCAGGGTGGCATAGCCCACCAACTCAGCAGTGCTTGAAGACCCCCAGCCTGTCCCCAAAGCACCTGGTAGTCCATGTGTGGTGCAGGTGGGATGGAGGATATCATCCTCTTTGGGCACACGTGAAGGCTAACCCTACGTGTCAGGGGCTCACAGACATGTTTTGGCCCTGACTTAGTCCTGGTGGGCCAACTCGAGTCCATGAGCTCAGTGCCTTCATTTACCCACCTCCACCCTCTCCCAGCACTGTCTATACTCTGATCCCAGCTCAAGTCCTGTGGTTTAACTCATGCGATCAGGAGGTGAATACCCGCTGCCCTGGGGTTCTGCAGGATGGCCAGGCACAGCCCTGTCCACTGGCCCCACACACAGGTGGCTTCACCACCAACGGGCACCACAGTGCTGGAAACCCGTGTGCCCTGGTCTCTCTTCCTGCAGGACTGGGAGTCTCTGGGGCCAGGGAGCAAGTGGCTCCAGGAGCACCGAGCTGGGTTTCCTCCCAGGGGCCCAGGCGTATTCCCCAGTGTCTATCACAGGCTGAGCTGCAGCTCACACCACAGCCCCTCCTGGGCACCCGCCACAACTCTAGAGAGCCCTGGAGATAAGAGGCACCCCAGCAAGCCCAAGAGGACAGGAGTACGGGGTAGAAGGCAAGAATCGTTCTCCACCTGGCTTTGCTTGCTTACCATAAATGACGTTTCCTTCGATGAGGCCCTTCCCGCGCTCGCCCACCACCACACCATCTGAGTAGCCGCAGGAGATGAGGTTGTTCCTGAGGACGGGGTCGCCCCCATGGCGGATGTCTGCCCCACCCCACTGGTTCTCACAAATGATGTTCCCTAGGGCCAGGCAGGGAGGATGAGGTGACCACACCGGCCTCCTGCCCACGGAAGAGCAGGGAGACCTGGCAAGCTGAGACCTGGCCCCACCAAAAAGCTCCCATTGCCTGTGGCAGAACCCAAGCGTCAGGACCTTCCCCGTTCCCCCATTCCCCTGCCAATGCTCTCCCGCACAGGACAGCCATCATTAGCTGTTCCAGTACCCACCACCTCCCTGTCCTCTGAGGTGCAGGGCACAGTGGAAAGCACTTGGATGTTCCACAACAGTAGGAAAATGTCATTGACAGCTTTAGCTTATAAACTGGATGGCACGGGAGGGAAAAAAAGCAGTCCACGTGCCATATTGCTCTGGAGCACAGTTCCATGTCCCAGCTGTGCCAGGAACAATAATTTGGAGGACACGCTGCAGAAAGACATGCTCCCTCTGTCAACAGCAGAAATGCCAACTAGAAAATGCAAATCAGGTGATTATTGTAATAAAGTCACTCAAGAACCACAACAAGATAAATTATGCAATCAAGCAAACAGACAGAGGCTTAAAGACAGAAACAAACTGGGCACAACACCACCATTTTCATGGCCATACCTGTGATTTGGCCTCTGCCGTTCTCATTCACTGCTATTCCAGCAGCCAGTCCCTGGAAAATATGGTTCCCACTGAAGCAGAAGAAGAAAATAAAGTTACCAGCAGCAGTGTTGCTGGTGCAGCAGGTCTCTGCAGAGGCACTGGTCTCCCCGGCTGGCTACTTGCCACAGCCTGTTGCCTGTGCCCAGCAGGGAGAGCTGGACAGGGGCTAGCCGCAGAGCGAAGGGCAGCAGGAGGGAAGCGCAGCGGGGAACGTACATGCAAAGCAGAGCAGAGCTACCGACAGCTGGGCCGCTTTTTCAAGGAGGTGAATAACACAAAAGAGGCATGGAGAAATACCTGTCAGTAAGATCATTCAAAGAGCGGGAGGTGGTCATGGACACCCAAATGGCCACCATATCAGACCATCTCCAGGAGTGGCCGCAGCTGCAGCTGCAGGGAAGTCATGGGACGGGGAGAACGAAGCGCTGCCTCCTGCAGCCTGGCCTCTCCGCCGCGCCAGCTACCTGCACCCACAGTTGCACCCACCCTGAGATGGACTTTCCTTCTCCTCAGGATTCGACTCGCTCCTCTGAAAACTGCCCTGCACGCTCGGCTCCCCCAGCACCAGGCAGACGCTGGGGGGAGGCAGACCATGCTGCCGGCAGCCACAGCCTCCCTCCCCCGTGGGCAGCATAGAGCCGGGGGCTCCCAGCTGCAGATCCCTGTGCCCCCATGGAGATGTGTGGGAGACACAACACGTAGCAGATGGATGCTGCAGAGGAGTCTGTGAGGTCTTTAGCCCATTTCCCCCATCCTCCCCACCGCAGGAGGAGGGGAGAGACTTTATCAGCCATGGGACTGCCGCTCCAAGAGCAGCCCTGAAGCCAGCGGGCAGACGGCAATCGCAGTTGATGGTGGGAAACATTGAACATGGTGGCAGCAGCAGAGGCAGCGCCGTGCTGGGAATGATGGCCTGGAGAGCACATGTGGGCCCCAATGCCCATGAGTAGAGGTGTCACCTGCTGTCCCCTGGGCTCCCACAGAGGGAGCCTGCCAGGAGGAACAAAGCCCAGGAGCCTCAAGCCCACCACCAGCTTCTCCTCCACAACATGACCCCGAATCTCTGGCTTGCTGCTGAGGTTCAGAGCAGGAGCGCAATCAAGTTGGTCACGAAGAAAAATCACCAGCCAAGCACAGTACCTGGCACAGACTCTGCCCCAGCATCCACCCAGGAGTGCCCACCAGAGATTGGCTCCACTTCCCCTGGGCTGCGAAGGGAGTGGAGGAGCTTCTGCAGAGCAAGCCAGGGTGGGAGAGCAGCACCTGTGACATGTGGTCACCAGCAACGCCATCATCAGCACTGGCTGGACTGGAGGGGTGGGCACAGCACCTCATGCTGCTGTCCTGCTGCCAGGGACAAGGGCAGGCAGAGCAGGGACCACCCCGCCTCACCAGGAGGCTAGTGCCTCGGCTGCCTCTCCACTTGCAGCTGCATGCTCGGGCACAGCCGCTCGCTCTGGCAGTGGAGGGAAGCCCCCGATGCCCTGCCAGAGCAACCAGGCTATCAGTGGCACCCAGAGAATGGAAAGTTTCTGGTGGGCTGGTAGGACCTGGTGCAACACACGTGCCTGCCTCTAGAAAGAGAGACCGGGTGAGAAGAGCCCACAAGGTTTGAAATCCATGCTTGCACCAGCAGCTGCGAGAGTGAGGAGGAGGAAGAGAAGCTGCGAAACCATCCCAGAGGCAATCCCCCAGGAACACAAGGCAGGGGCTCTCAGCTGCCCAAGTCCCACCGCTGCGGGTTGGTGCCCTCCAGGGCTGTGCTCACCATCTTAGGGGAGCTGGCAGTCGCCTTGCACCACAGGGCACCATCACACTTGGCATCTTCCAGCCTCAGCCTCAGCACAACAGGGGACGTGGTCTTACCCAAACAGCTTTTTAGCTGCTGCAGAGGGTACCTCTGACTGGAAGACGTACGTGCCCAAGGAGCTGTATCATGCTTAAAAATGGTACCTGGCACCCACACTTCTGCGAAGGACACCTCCCTGCTTTCTGCACAGAGTCCCTTATAATGGCCCACTGAAACCTGTCCCCCAGCCAGGCAGTGACACAGGATGGAGGTGGGCTTGCAGCTCTCAGGAACGGGCAAAACATTATTCTGTTTCCAGCTGTGTAAAAGGCACTCAGCAAAGGACATTACTTCTACTATAATCACCCCTCCGCTGCCAGCCCTGCCTGCCTGCAGTGGCATACGTCATCCTGTCGGTGAGATGCAG
The DNA here is from genome assembly GCA_008658365.1 of Alca torda. Taxonomy (NCBI): domain Eukaryota; kingdom Metazoa; phylum Chordata; class Aves; order Charadriiformes; family Alcidae; genus Alca; species Alca torda. The sequence continues at coordinate 84,384,205 of CM018101.1, forward strand.
CCATGCGGATGGCCCCTGTTGAGCCCCACGCTCAACACAGCTGCACGTGGCAGCGCCGGGCCAGTGCCGGAGCCTGCCTCAAGCCAACGCAGACGAAAGGCAGCACAGAGCAGCACACGGGAGTGGAGTAGGGGGTCTCCTCCAAAATGGGAGGCTGGTCAGGAGAAAAAAGGTGTTTTCCCACCAAGCTTCCTCCCTGCCTCCTCCCCATCATCTCCTTCGTGCCAGCAGGCACGGATGGTCATACATCGGCCATGGGTGTAAGCTGGGGTTGCAAACGATGTTGTGAGAAAGTATGGAGGGAAGAATATCTAGTGAATCTCCCCATCCCGCAGCCTGTTTCCTCTGCACTGCTGGGCCCTGCCATTACAATACGGCTTCTCTCAGAAATCAGTCTCTCTCTGAGACAGCACTTGTTGGAAAGCCCAGCCCTGACCCCTGTGTTTTCAGGACTGGTACATCTGGTGCCGATTTCTCCTCCCCAGGTCCCAACCTAGACCAAGTGACTCGGTAGAGGTGCCTGCAAGAAGTCACTTTCATTAGGTCTGCAGGACTCGAGGCTGAAGCACTGTTAATTAACAAAACTTCCAGCACAAAGGCTCACATTCTAACTATGGGCCTGACCCAGGGCAACCATTTTCTTCCCTTTGTGCCCTACCCTGTTCTACAGCACCGCGGTGAGTTGTCACACCCCTGTTCCTTATCACCCACAGGCACAGCGAGAGGTGGGAAGGGGTGGCAGTACAGATGAGATGCCCCCTACATCTACAACCAATACCGTGTTCCAGCTGCCATCCCATTACTGGGTTCATTGCCACCAGCTGATACCACCAGGTAAAGCTGATGGCATCAACCTGAAGAAAGCCTGCCAGACACCAATACCAACATCTAAACTGAATGGTATTAAACACACACGTCAGTAGCTCCAGGTGTTTAAAGCAGAAAGGCGAATTGGAGTAACAATGATTGGAGTGCCGAGGTCCGTTTCCCCTTTGCCTGCAAAAAGCACCATGACACGTGTGAGTTGTTCATCTTGAACACAGCCTGTGTCCTCCTCAGATCCAGGGAGAAAACCCAGGACTGGTACTTGGCAAAGACCTGGGTGCAGCAAGCAGATAGAGGGAAGTCACAGAAAGGCACTAAATGCACCATGGTCCTCCTTCTGCTCTATGGTGGGGATAGAAAAAAAGAGAAGAAAAGTGTGCACAGTGGGAGGAATAATTCTTAACAGGAGGAGGACAGAGAGAGGTCAGTGCTAGCTGACATACCTCACAGCAGGGTTTCCATTATACAGAATATAAATGCCAGCTTCTTTATTCCCACAGATCTGATTGCTACGGATGATGCCTTTTCCGTTGCCAGCGATGACAATGCCTGAGCGAAGGCCACTGTGTATCTTATTGCACTACAGTTTTATTTTTTGCACATGTAGAGAAAACAAAAGCAAAAGGAAGGAAGGTCACTCATAAAAGTGAGCAAGAGGAGACAGCAACCACAGAGAAAAGCAACAGCTCCCAACACTGCTGGGGAAAAGGGCAGAAGAGTAATTAATATAGCTGCCAAAAAAATCACTCTCAAATGGTCAAGACACACTTAACTTTTACCTTTCTTTGGGGTTCTAGTACACAATGCCCAATTTCCCTTCCCATCATGCCTGCAGCCTCTGCTTCCTCCAGCAGCTCCTGCTGCCATCTCCAAGGGCTGCCCTGGACCTGGCGATGCTTTGTTCCCTGCAGCCTGTCTGCAAGTCCAACACCTCCCCACGGCCACCAAGAGGAAAAGATCCTCGGTGGCACCCCACAGGAGCTGAAGGAAGGAGTCCATGCGGGGGGCTCAGCGCTACAGCATGGTGCCTTTTCTCAAGCTGCTAGACAGCACTTTGCACAGCCTGAATGACTGCTGTCAACAGCCACATGGCTGCTTCTCTCTACAGGGGCCAACATCTCCCGTGAGGGCAGGAGCACGCTGGGACCCTCTGAGCAGGACAGCAGTCCCAGCCGGTGTCTTGCAGAGTGGCGGGGTAGGAATCGCCAAACCAGCCAAAGCAACAAACAGCAGCTCAAAGATGCAGCTGAGGCCAGACGGCCTGCAAATCCATGGCTGAGCTGCCACCTCCTCCATGGGGCTGCAGCTCTGCCTGCCCCAGCTCCTGCGCAGAGCTCACACAGAGAGCTCGATGCAGCCACAGGGTCACTCGGATGCAGTTTAGATCTACCTTTCTGCCTCCCCCCGCACACTGAGGCCCTGGTTCCTTCAAGCATAACTACAGATACAGTGTTCAGTGAACAGGGACAAGGTTGCCCGCTGCAGAGCTGGGGACACTATTGATTCGGAGGAAAAGCCAAGCTGGTGGAGAGCGAACTGCTGCTCCCCTCCGCCTGAGGCTGAGCAGAGAGCTGAGACTCTCCACCGGCCCCCAGGGCAGGCAACACGAGTCCCAGTGTGGGAGAAACAACTTACAGTACAGTGCCAATTTACTACCTTGCTTGCACAAGTTCACTCATTACACAGGGGAACATCCCCCTACCCTCCCCTCAGTGTACAGCAATTTTAAGACACGCACTATCAAATAGAGCAAGATGTACCATCAGGCATGTACCATCAGGCAGCACTTTGCTGTGCTTAGCCCTTGGGGTTAGCTAAAACCTAAGAAACAGGCTGAAGGGCAAAGCTAACAGAAACGTCAGTGTTTTCTGTACTGGGAGACAGATCCCTGCTGCCCCTCAGAGCAAAACAGCATGTGAGAGGAGTGCATTGCCCTCCAGCACAGCTTGGAGGGGTACGTACCAGAACAAGGGGGTTGGCTCCCTTACGAATGTCCACTCCGGCCTCACAGTTGGAATGGATGTTGTTGTCTGCAATCAGGCCTCCTGCCAACAGGCGCAGGAATATCCCCGATGCTTTGCAATGGTGGATGTCATTCCTCAGCATGATAACCTGCAGGGAAGAGGAGAAGCACCTGCAGTTGTACTCAGAAGGACGATGAAGAGGACATGACCAAAGGATATAGCTCTCCTTTCTGCAGCCTCTGTGCATCTACGACCCCTCTGCCTGTCCCACAACCCAGGGTGTGCCAGGCACACAGGCCAGCTGAAAGGAAGTTCAGTGCGTGTGGAAGAGTGCTCCTGGCATGGGTCCGCTTAGGGATGGGGACCTGCAGTTCTTGGTGCTAGAGCAAAGATATCCTCTTGGCCTGACACATCCCTCCACTTGGCAAAGCCCGTGTTCAGGTGTCCCCAACGGCTTCATTCACTGCACTGCGCTTGCAATGCAGCACAGTGAGCGACCATTCCCCGTCCCACCTCCACACCACTCGTGCTACAACAGACCTGCCCCATCCCCGCTGGGGCAGTCCCTGTTTGCACTGGCAGGCTCTCCGTACGCAGCTGGCAGCAGGCTGCCTCCTGACTCTGCTGCTCAGAGCTGCTCACGGGTGACACTCAAATGCCACAGAGACTCCCAGGAGTCCCCCATGGAGCTGCTACTGCACACATGCTCAGCACCCAACCTTACCATCGCCTTGCACCATCAGAACAGAGATCCTGCCGTTTGGGGGCAGAAATGGCCCAGACAGCAAACTGAAGTCACTGACACCACTCATAACAACCTAGTTTCCTCTAAGCAAATAAGTAGTTAAATATTTACACAGCAGCAATCTTTAAAATTTTCCAGCCAAATAAATCATGTCTTAAATACATGTCTTACAAGTGCTAAGAAATAATCTACAAATTGCCTTTGCATATCCTACTTCAATGAGCAACACAGATCAAGAGGTAATTAAATTACACTTTCTTCTATTTGCTCATTCCAGGAAAGTGCTTCATTCAGTCTCTCCACTGAATGTGGAGCTCAGCAGGGCTTGACAGCTGCCTGTCTTCATCACTCACGCTTGGCTGCCCGGGAAGGGATCTACGGGAGGCAAGAAACGCAGGCACCCACTGCAGCTGGTCCCACACACCAGACCCTGGCTGGGGCTGGCCAGCACAAGGACACCGAGCCCTTGCCAGCTCTGCCGTTCTCCTGCTCTGTGTCGCACCTTGCCCGCATCTCACGGCCAAGCCTTTCACTGTCTCCCATTGCCTGATGCTCCGACGCCCACCCCTCGACAAGAGCCTCTGGGCTAATTCCTAGCGAGCAGCTCAGAGGGGCTGCGCAGCACAGCAGAGCCGCTCGAGGTGCCTCTGCTCCCTCCTGCTGCCATTCTGCATCTGAGGGGCAGCCTTTGGGAGGGCACCTGTGGTACAGGTATCCCTTGGAAAGAAAGGAGCTGTCCCCCACTGCCAAGAAGCAGGGGACTGCAGGTGGGGAGACAGCATCACCACAGCAAAGCCCTTTCCCAGAACCAGGTGGATAAACATTCCCCTTCATCCCCCTACGCAAAACTTTTATTTGCAGTCTTTTAAAGTGATAGACTGAAAAATGGGCCTAAAACCTGGGCTGCCCCGACCAAGCGGTGGGGATGTTCTTGCTCTGGGCAGGCGACTAGAGAGGGGCCTCCTGAGCCCTCCCAACACCGCCAGCACTGGGGATTTTGGCAGTGTGATTTTCCCACAGTCCTTGATGTCACGGTCCCATCTGAAGAGGAGCACAGGCACAGAGGCAGAGACCTCTGGGCAAGTGCAGGGTTAGATGATGCTGTGCTGAGGGAAAACCTCAGCTTAGCCTCCAGCACGTCCCCTGCCAAAATCGCTCCTTACACCCCATCTCTGCCTGCAGCAGGCACCCCCCCTGCAGGCTCTCCTGAAGCTGCCAGGACTGGCCATGGCAAGGGGCAAGACCAGGGGTTGACACCACAGTCCCCACTCCCTGCATCTGTGGTATGGGCTGTCCTGGGTGCAGCAAAGGTGATGATAACTAGAAGCACTTTTACAGGGTGAGAGTTTAATTTACAGGTAGAGTGGGCCTGACTACATGACCCCAACATGCCACTGAGTTAATGCCTGCAATTGGAGTTACGTTACTGCATGCAGAAAGCAGGTGGCTGCAAGTGACCTGCCTTTCGTTTGGGCTGGTTAACCCAAACCATGCATGGGAAAGGAGCTGGTGGAGCAGGAAGGAGAGAAAAGAGGGCTCGCAGTGTCATTCACAGCACCTTACTGTTCTGTATGCAGCGTACTGCGTAGGTCAGATCCCTGAAGATGCTTCCTTCCACTTTTGCTTGCCCTTGTGAATAAATGAATATTCCTCCCTTCCCATCCCTGAAAAGGCACTGTCGGATGATGCAGCCTTGCAGTGAGTTTGCCAAAGATTGGGCCTCCTTGTCCTGCTGCAGCTCCTGCTGCAGAGACTTGAGCTTAAGGTCCCTCTGAAGGGCGTGCAGTCTGTTGCTTTGAAGCTTGCCGTCCATAACATCAGCAAATGTGTGACTTGGGCTGTGGGCTTGACAGGGCACTTTGTACACAGCCTGAGCATCCTCTTCATCGTTGCTGCATAAGTCACTGTCACTGGAGTTTGAGTCAAGGGCCGGGTACTCCTCCTCCTCCTTTGCTGCTTGCAGGTTCTCTCCAAACTCAGTGTCCGCCTGGGCTGAGCCAACCAGGGCTCGAGCACCCGCAGCAGAGAGGAAACTGCTTCGTTCTTCTCCTACCACAATCTCGCATGTTCTCACCGGCCTCAGCAGCGACTCCTTCCAGCCATCCCACTTGGCCACAGGGCAGCTGTCTGGGTCAGGTTCCCGCATGGATGCTGTGCAGGACTTGGCCAGCACAGCCAGGTGCTTGCAGGCCCAGTTACGGTCAGAGCTCGGGCAGCCCTCCACAGTTACAGAGGCGTTCTCACTGCCAGTGAACTCACAGTGCTCCAGGATGCAGAGGGCCACGCTGCGGAGGTGGATGCTGGACTGGCTGAAGGTGCAGAACTTCACCTGGCACGTCCCTGGTGCGTGAATCTGCAGCTGCCCACCTTCGAAGTTGCAATTGTCAAACTGGACATAGCCTGAGGTTGTCTGGAGAGTAAGCACAAGGCGAGATCATTGCACAAAGCAAGAAAAAGCAGTCCTGGATGCACCGTGAAGTTCTTCCAAAGCAGACAAGCTCACGCTCATAAATACAATATGCGTTCAAGTGTCACCAACACAACAAGCTCACATAGGCATAGATGCAGTGCTGTAAGCTGAGTTAGCAAGTATCTTGCACCTACTGGCTTTCTTCCCTGCTGGCAACTTGTCCTTAACTTAGAATCCTAGAACGGTTTGGGTTGGAAGGGACCTTAAGGATCATCTCGTTACAACCCTTGTCATGGGCAGGGACACCTCCCACCAGACCAGGTCGCTCCAAGCCCCGTCCAACCTGGCCTTGAACCCCTCCAGGGATGGGGCAGCCACAGCTTCTCTGGGCAGCCTGGGCCAGGGGCTCACCCCCCTCACAGCCAAGAATTTCTGCCTCACATCTCATCTAAATCTCCCCTCTTTCAGTTAAAACCATAACCCCTTATGCTATCACTCCACTCCCTGATCCAGAGTCCCTCCCCAGCTTTCCTGGAGCCCCTTTAGGGACTGGCAGGGGCTGGAAGGTCTCCCCGGAGCCTTCTCTTCTCCAGGCTGACCCCCCCCAGCTCTCTCAGCCTGTCCTCACAGCAGAGGGGCTCCAGCCCTCCCAGCATCTCCGGGGCCTCGCACATTGCCGACTCATGTTGAGCTTCTCACCCACCAACACCCCCAAGCCCTTCTCCTCAGGCTCTCAATGCATTCTCTGCCCAGCCTGTATTTGTGCTTGGCACTGCCCTGACCCAGGTGGAGGACCTTGCACTTGGCCTTGTTGAACCTCATGAGGTTGGCATGGGCCCACCTCTCAAGCCTGTCCAGGTCCCTCTGGATGGCATCCCTTCCCTCCAGCAAGTCGACCACACCACACAGCTTAGTGTCATCAGCAAACGTGCTGAGGGTGCACTCAATCCCAACATCCACTTTGTCAACAAAGACGTTAAACAGCACCGGTCCCAGTACTGACTCCTGAGGAATGCCACTTGTCACTGCTCGCCATGACAACTTCCCTGCCAAGACACAGCTTTGCAGTCTCAGCAAGGCACAGCAGTCACGCACGGGAGCAGACAGGGCCTAGATGTGCCAAGATCACTAAGCCTTAGCAACGCTCCCTGCACAGAATAGTTTGCAACCTTCAGAGACGTGTAGCTGCCAGCTGGCATCTTTAACAGACTCAGGGGTTTACCGGGTGAAGACATAGGTAAGACAACATCAAACACCAGCTGGTTGGCCTGGAGAGCTACAGTTCTCCCCAGAGCCATTAGCATACTCGGTGAAAGGACACTGCGCTCACGATGCGCCAAGTCCAAAGCAAAACAGGTAAAAATTTGTGCCATACTGCTGCACAGGCATCATATTGTGTCACTGCAGCAGGAGAGACGCCATCAGTTCTTTGTTCGCTGGCTGTGGTTTGCCATCTGACCTGCTGGTACTTGCAGAACAGCCATCCCTACCATGGCCTTCCTGCTGTGCTAGGCAATACACATTACAATTTACGGGTGCTGGCAAACCACCAGGATGATTGTCATGGCCAAATATCTCTCTCCTGTGTAGGCAGGGCACGTCTCTGCTTAGGCACAGAAAAGGCCAACAGAAATGCAGCAAGGTACAGGGGAGTCAGGTCAGAAAAGCTGAGTAGCGTGCTTGGAATTTCACCGTGCTCTTAATTTGACTAGGAATCTCCCAAATCATTACTTTCTCTTCCCAGGTTATCCCTCAATTGCCTAGTCCACCAGACTTGTGACAGGCAATCTAGGGCCATTTTACAGAGATTTCCAGCCAACACACCCTCCCGAGTTTGCAGCCAACACACCCTCCCAATATTTGTTTTCAGCCTTGAACACTCTCAGAAGTGGTCATACAGCAAATAGTTATTGAAATTCATTTCTTTGTACCCAAAGACAACCACGGAGAAATCCCTTCTGACTGGTAGCCTGCTCCAGACTGAATCATAACTTTCCTTTTTTTTAAATTGAAAAAAAAAGCTAATTAAAAGGGACACAATCAAATCAGGTTCTGAGAGGCTGCTTGTGAAAGCCCTTCTGAAATTGCAACTTGCAGGGTTGTAATGACTGCCAGTAGGATTGGCCTAAGTTTGCTTTTTTAATTTGTTTTTCATTGCCGGATTTGGGAGGGAACGCTCTGGTTCCACTGGCAGCTGCTGAAGGTCTGTACCATCACCCCATTGCATGCGGAGACTGGAGCGACCACATGAACGGTGAAACGCAGCCACAGGGACCAGCCAAAAGCAGGAGACACCACGCGTCCACTTCAGCAACTCAGCACGTGGCCACAAACAGGGACTTTCTCAGCAGATTTGCAACTCAGTTTCCCTACTGCATGCTGGTGCATTTCCTTTCTTGTGGAGACCTTCAGACTGATTAAGTCAAATATCCCACATAATAAATGGTGAAAAGGAAATGAAAAGGTGAATTATAACTAACGATGGGCTGACTCATTACAAGGAAGGTCTCATTTTTGGAGGCACAGCCCACAGGCACATCACTCACACTGGGCACATCCCACTCTGGACCAGTCAGCGGCTGCCCATGGGGACCAAAGTGTCGTCAGGGTGGACATGGCAGCAGGGTTGGGCCTGTGGTCCCATGTCCTAGCTTACATCCGAAGGAGACCCTGGGCATCCTGGCAGAGGGCTCCCAGCCCAGGCAGAGGACAGAGCGCACACCAGCACACCCAGTCTTTGGGGCAGCAGGGCTGGTGTGCAGACGCCATGGGGAGAGCCGGCTCCCGGGGGTGCCTCTTGCACGCCCAGCCCCTCGGGTCCCTCACACCTTGCCATGCGGGCAGTCGGAAAGGCAGCTGGTGAGAAGGGGAAAATCACCAAAGGAAAACACGTGGGAGCTGGGAGCCAGAAACACCCTTGAGAAGTGCAGCTGTGACTCTGAGGTGCAGCTGGGTACTCAGAAACCAGACATCCTGAGACACCACCAGTAAGTGCACAAACCGAGGGACTGTAATGGCAACATCATCCGGAAAAATGGAAACAGTCCAGAAAAGTGGAATTGCCCTGAAAGAACAAAAACATCTCACCTATTGGCTGTTCCAGCTGCAAAATGGCAATTAACAGCATCTATTTGTTGCTCAAAGTGGTGGTGTGCTACATCCTCTTAAAAAAGACTTAATTTTTATCCAAAATGGAGCCCTTCTCTCTCCCTCTGAGAATGTCCCATCCTGCACATACCTTTCCTTTCCTAAACTGGCTCAACTCTGCATGAACCTGCTACGAGGTCTCAGACCATGGCTGTGTATGCGTGGATGACGCCAGGCTGTGACACGGGGCGTCTTTGATGTGAGACTCTGTTACTTCGCCAGTCCCCTCCACCCCTACTTTTGGGTTGGTCTGGTTTGCCCTCCGGCCTCTGGGATGGCTGGGTGCCCCTCTGGGACAGTGTAACAGAAGCACCCACCCTGACCGAGAGACCAGTGCTTCGGTTCGGGCACCACTGACAAGTAGCCCTGACCGAAGCCAGCCCGGCTGCGCCAACCGCAAGAAGGGTGCTGGGCCATGCCTTCTCAGGGACAAGGCATCTCACCAGGAGCTAATAGTGCCAGCCTGAGCTGGTGCTCAGCTAAACTAAAACTTTCAGGTTTTTGACAAAACTAAAACTGCTACAGCCGCGCACCTGTACAAACACCAAAGCGGGGGTTGACTACGAGTCCATCACTTGGCGCTACAGGTTTCTGCAGCCCCCTGAGCCCTCCTGTGCAGCTGCAGGCTGCGGGGCAGCCATCTCCCTCCAGCAGAGACTCTCAAGGTGATGCCTTGAGGCTGAGAGACGCCCTACCTGGCACCTGACACCTATAACGAGATAAGCGACGTCTTACATTAGGTCTAAAAGTATATTGGATCCTAGTGACATCGATATATCCAGCTTAATTACTGGAAGTGTAGTAAGTAGTAGAGTGTTTTACCGCTGTCAAAATTATCATTCAAATCAGTGTCAAATCACTGTCAAATCAGTGTTTCATTATCATTCAATTTTTGCTTAATCATCATTTGATTACCATTTGATTATTATTCAATGATCAATTAATTATCATTTGATCATCATTTAACTGTTAATAAAACCCTTTAAGTTTAGCCCACAACAATGACCACTCTTAATAATTTACCTGTGATGGATGGTTTGGCCCCTTCTGAAATCTGTCTAATTCTCTTGATACCTGTATTACATACCTGTATCAGTATCTTATCTATCATATCTGCTGTTGTATTGATGGTAAGTTTGCAGTAACCTGTAATAGCATTTACCTATTTGTTTGCTGCTGTTATTGGTTGTTGCTATAATATTGGTCACTGCAATATTACTGGTTGTTTCTATTACTGATTGCTGCCATACTATCAATTGATACTGTATTATTGATTGCTGACAGTAATTTGTAATAGCCTGAAATATATGTTTGCTTTATTAATGAAAGGCTTTCTTGCTAGTGGCAATTTGTGTGGCGTATGTGGCAATCTGTAACCAAGCGTAGACATTGAGAGGACAGAGCCCCTGAGCCCCCATGCCTCAGTGAGCCCCACAAACCCCCAGCCATGCTCTCCAGATGCCCACAGAGCGGGGGACCCCTTGGTCGTGACGCCATGGTGGTCTCACCATCCCCACCGTCCCCACTCCGCCGAGCCTCACCTTGTAGAGCAGGGAGGTGAAGCGGGCCGGCATGAAGACCACGTTGCTGAGGCGGGCGGTGGGGCAGTGCTGGTCGATACTGGCCAGCAGTGCCACATCCCCCAACTTGCCCTGCCCCACCACCTCCACAGGCACCTTCAGCAGCACTTCGCTCTGCTCCTCGTGCACGCCGGGCAGCAGCACCAGGCGGTCGTAGGGGCTGGCAGCGGCCAGGGCGGCCCGGAGGCTGCCGAACTCGCCCCCCATGCCCACACAGAGCCGGCGCCAGCCCTTCCGCCGGCGGAAGAGGGAGAGGCAGTTGGAGGAGTCCAGGTCCTGTGTGGTTTTGCTCCAGGTTTTGGAGGCCAGGTAGTGCTGTTTGAAGGCCTCTCTCCAGGACGGCGGCTCCACACCAGGCCGATTGGGCCAGTTGGGGTGTCTGTGCTGGAGGCAGCCCAGGCAGAGCTGCCGCCAGCGCGTTCTGTCCAGGCTGAGGACGAGCTCGCTCCAGGCCCGGCAGACCAGGCTGCAGCGGCCCAGGTCAGGGAGGTGCAGGTAGGAGAAGATGAGCTGCCACAGCTCCACTGGCAGAACGCCGACCTCCATCAGCACCTGCGAAGGTCAGGACACAGCATCAGTGGGGAGCCCGGAGAGCTGCTGGGACATGGGGGGAACCAAGCTCGGGCTGGCAGGGACACCCTCCTGTGGGGATGGGCAGGTCCCCGCCAGACACGGCTCTGTGGGGACAGAGCTGTACAGAAGCAGGGACGCAGCATCAGGCAGGCATGCCTCGGGCAGAGACATAGGCTCTGACCAAGCGAGTTCATCATTCACCCTGTGGCGTGCTCCCATCACTATTGCCCCCAGGCCTCCCTCCCTCCCTCTGCTGCTAGCTCTGCTCTCGGGCCAGCAATGCCCAAACAAGCTGTTCTGAGGCCTCTGCTCTTTCAGGGTGGTTAAATCTCTGTTGCTTAGCCCTGGGGCTCAAAGACTGCGCAGGAACAAGCACATCCCTCTGCCCCTGGCATTGCCATGTCCCCTGTCATGGCTTTCCCCACCACACTCCATCAGCCCTCACAGACCGACGGCCCTCACACGTCTCGCCAGCCGCCCCTGCAGGCACGATGCCTTCCTGGGACACAGGCCTCATGAGGAAAAGTGTGACGCTTTCTCCAGAGGCTGAGTTCCTCCTGCAGCCCAGCGGCTTGGCATACCAGCGGGACCCTCTGAGCAGAGGAGGGATCAAGAAGAAATCGTTCATGACTCCAGCAATGCACCACCAGCAAAACGGGCACGGCTCATAGTGGATGCCAGAGACCCAATCCCATCCTGGCATGAGGCCGCTGCTGCTGAGGGTGTGCAACACCAGGCCCCTCTGCTCCGGTTCATGCCACCCCTTCCGCAGCGTTATTCCCCATGTCCTACCCTGAGAAGCGGCGGATGCCAGCGGCACAATGCCCCCCTTGATCGCAGGACTTCAGCCCCCACCTCCCACCCAGTGCATGCAGATGCAGAGAAGCCTCCTGATGTGCTCGGTGATCTCCCACCACCCTCCACAAAGCACTGGTCAAGCAGCTTCATTGAACAGGGAGGTACCCCTCAAAATTTACCACTTGTTATTTGAGAGTAGAAGTGTTATTATCAGTGACCAGAGAAAACAATAACGCAAAATGGGGAGCTCCACTGTCCAGCAGCACTCCCCCTGAAGCAGCCTGCTTCGTGCACATTATCCAGCGCGCAGCAGATGGAGATCAGTGCTCTGGGATGGTAGGAGTCCTACAAAGACCACAAAAAGCTGTGTACATCCACAGGCTGGCTTCAGGTCAGCTGAGTGGCCAGGGGAGCCTTTGCTGGCAGCAGTGGCTCTGACCCTGCACCAGCGGTTCTGGCTTCGCCCCTGCCTGCCTCACCACTGGTGGGGTGGGTGGGAGCACGTGCCCACTCACGTGCCGGGAAACGCACTCAGGCAAGGGCTGTGGTTACCCTCTACTACCAGAGTTCATCTCTAATATGATGCTGTTAAAAGCCATCGGGAACCAGACTCCCTTCCTCTCTCATGAATGCAGGCTGGCACGGCAGGCAAGCACTTAGTGCTGTGAACAATATTCTTTGATCAAACGTGGGGAATTTTACTTCTCCTTGCAGACATCTTGATTTCCAGCTATCCTGCAAGTATCGTGAGGGTATCTGCTCAAGAAAGCACAAACTTGCCTTGAAGCTAAGTTCTTAGTTTGTCTTTGGGTCCTATGCGATGCCCGAGGCACCCAGTGGGGAACCACCCCCTTGAACTTGGCTGGAGGAGATGCAGATTTGCTGCCCAGCTCCCGCAGCAGCACTCCACACAGTCTGCCAGGAAGGAAGGTCCCGTTGCAGCAGTGCTGTGGCCCTCTCAACTATGGTCCGCGGGGCTCGGCAGCTCTGAGCCTCTCCCCTCTATCACATCCCCAGCTTGCGCATCACAAGGCCATGGAAACCAGGCTCCGACATGGGAAGATGGAGAGTTTTGAGCAGAACTTGGGAGGGAAGACTTAGTATGATGCCCTTTCAAGCAGACAAAGAGCTCACCATCTTCTCTTTGCTGTTCCTCTCTTGCGGGGTTATCATGATGGGTTAAATTGTAATAAGCCTTACCATTAAACTTTGTGGTAACAATACAAACCTAAAATAAAAATGAGCCATCGTCATTTCCCACCAAACCACTAAAATTAATCAAACCCCACAACAAAAAAACAATAAAATTACGCACTTTGCCAGTGCTTTGTATCTCCCAGCCCCTCCCCGGTGCGAGGCGACGCTGGCGCCGAGCCCAGCCGCGAACGGAGGATGCCGCCTCTCCCGGGGGACACCGAGGGCCTCGCTGACGCCTTCCCGCAGCCCCGCAGCGAGCGCCCGGCGCCGCCGGGGGGGGAAGCGCGGCGACCACCGGCGGCCGGAGCCCGGGACAACCCCTGCGAGACGCGGTACCTGGCCCGGGAAGCCGGAGAACGACGAACCAACCAGGGCAGAAGTTTTGCCGAGCCCCCCGCCGCCGGCGGACGCCCTCCCTCCGCCCCGCCGTGCCCGGCGGCTTTTCCCGGGCTCTCTCCCGGAGGGTCCGCGGGGGAAGGAGGGGGACACAGAGAGCGGCGGCGGCGGGGGACCGGGAGGTAAGGTCGCCGCCGCCGCCGCAGTGCCGACCTCACCTCCGCCCCGCCCCGGCGGGACCCGCGCCGCGCGCCGGGGGGCGGGGTTGGGGGCGGGGCTGCGGGGCGGCAGTCTCGCCCCGCCCCCGGCCTCGCCGCCGCTCGATTGGCTGAGGCGGGGAGGGGGCGGTGTCATCACGGCCCAGCTCCCCTGTCACGTGAAGGGGAGGTGTACCCAACCCAGCTTCTTCGTCCTCTCCTGACGCCCTCCGTGAGCGTCACCCTGTGCGTCACGGCGGCGCGGCTGCGTCACATCCCGGCGCGCTGACGGCGGAGGCCGCGGGGCCGGGCCGCCGGCGGAGGCTCCCCGTCCCGTCCCGTCCCGTCCTATCGCCATGGAAACGGCCGCAGGTGCGTCATCGGGCGGGGCCCGGCGCAGGGGGGGCCCGGCGCAGGGGGGGCCCGGCGCAGGGGGGGCCCGGCGCAGGGGGGCCCGCGGGAGCTTGGCCCGGCCCGGTTCGGCGGGGCCCGGCCCGGCCCAGTCGTGGCGGCGGCCGCGCAGGCGCGGCGGGACCGGGAGCGCGCGGGGCGGGACCGGGAGCGGGCGGGGCCGCGCCGTCCCGCTGGTCGGGTGCCGCAGCCGCCGCCCCGCGGTCCGCCGCGCTGCCAGACTGACCTTGAGCGCAGTCGCGGCGCGGGCCGGCGGCCGTCCGCGGGGCCGGGGAGCGGGGCAGCGCTGCCGGCCCGGCCGGTCCTGGCCCCGGCCCGGGAGGGGTCGGCGTTGTCTGCCGCCGGCCTGGTGCGGCCGCCCACTTGGCGCCGCTGCCGCGTCCCTGACCCGTGCTCTCCCCTTCGCTTTCAGGTCGCCTGGTGCCGCGACCCGCCGGGGCCGCCGTCGCTCCCCAGCTTCCCCGGCAGACCCTCGCCGCGGCCCGGCGGCACTGAGGCCTCCGCAGCGACGGCGCGGGGAGCCAGCGGCGGGAATGCAGCCGGTTTGGAAGCTTCGGGAAGGCCTCGGTGCTGCCGGCGACTGGCGGCGGCCAGGAGCCGTGGGCTGGTGAGCCCTGAGGCAGTCCGGTGACAGTCACAGCGGTAGGTGATGGGCTGGAGAAACCAAGGAACGAATCCCTGAACCTTCCGGGTTAACCAGCACGGCTGTGTGTCTTCGAGATTGGGCTAATTGTTTAGGGTGAATATTTTTCATAGTTGATGGTGAAAGAGTGTGAGTTTGTGGTATTACTCCAGGGAACTGGTTGAGTGAACACTCAGTTCCCAGGGTAGTCGCAAACTGACTGGGCCAGGAGGACTTGCTAGGTAGCACGTGTGTTCCACGCAGTCAGGATGATGGGCAGCACTGCAATACCTTACCAGTATTACAGAGATATAGTGCAATATCAGATAGCTAATGTCCTTCTCTTCATTCTTGTGTTTTTCAGACCCAGTGGGTCACATGCCAGCATTTTGAAGGCCATGGTCATTTAGGCAGGTACGTGGGTTGAAATGCTTCTTTAGAAGCACTGGATGTGCATTCCGCAAGATGGTGACAGTGACAGGCACCCACCGTACAGACCTTGGAACAGGGAACATGATGTCTAAAAGGGTTGCATGTGCCCTCTTGCTCAGAGCACTTTGAAATCGGCTCCTGGCTTGTGGGGAGCTTCTGTGTATAAATGGATGGTGTATAAGCCATGTAATACGAATTCCTGTCTCTGATGCTATTCCTCATATTGAAAAAACATTTTGTCTTTGTAAATTGTTTAGATGGCATTTTCACTTGCCAGACTTTAAAGGATTAAATAGTGTGTAACTGTAGGGGAAAAAACAATCCAGGTATATATGTGTGTTGTTTTAAAATAATTTGTGTACTTGGTCAAAATAATCTGTCAGGTTGCTTTTAGCAATCCATGTTGTTTCTGTGTACTACACGTCCTTCAGGTATCACTCACTTTTCTTGGGTTTTATTTTCCTCTCTTCATTGTTTTTTTTTTCCCTTACAAAAAATAATGATTAAACTGTTTTTATCTCACCCCACAAGTTTGGTTTTGTTTTTTTTTTTTACCCTTTTGATTCTTCGATTCTCCCCACCATCCCACCAGGGCCAGGGAGAGAGTGAGCAAGTGGCTGTGTGGTGCTTAGTTGCTGGCTGAGATAAACCATGATAAATAGTTATTTAAGTTATCTGTTGTTTTCTGTCACAGGGAAAGGCAGAGTGAAATAATCAGAATTTGTAAGGCTACTGCATGTATCTTACTTATTTTTTTTATTTCTTTTTTTCTTAGAGTCTCTTCTGTCCCCACCACTGCTGTCCAAGTGACGTGTATTTTATTAGTGTGAGCGTAGACCTTTCACTGTTTGAATTCCATTCCACAGTGAATGGGGAAATCTAACATGTCAGCTCTAACGTAGCACTTGAGGAGTTTGTATCTCAATGTCCTTCCCATTTTTTTCTGTTTTAATTTGTAAGTGTACAGAAAGGAAAAACTGCCGCTTTTTCAGGTCTCTGAAACTTGAGTAGAAAACAGTACATCTGTCAGATCTGGCATTTGTTGCTTTTCTCCTTCAAATTTTATGGGCTTTCCTCAGACGTAAGATACCAGGTGCTGTTTGAACGATCCACTAGACTGAAAAAAGCTGTGGCTCTGCTCATGTTCGTTCTTTTCTTTTTTGATGTAGGGAAGGAGAACTGAGATATACTACAGTAAGAAAAACAGTATGATGGATTCAGAAAGTTCTGCCCCAAAGAATTCAAAGGAATATCTAAGGAATGATGTAACAGCTACCTCTGGTAAGCATTATCTTTGTGGCTACTGTGCGGCCTTCACAAATATAGCAGTCACATTTCCCATCCAGAAGGTCCTCTTTCGACAGCAGTTGTATGGTTTAAAAACAAAGGATGCAGTACATCAGCTGCAGAAGGACGGACTTAGAAACCTCTATCGTGGCATCCTTCCTCCGTTAATGCAGAAAACGACAACGCTGGCTTTAATGTTTGGCTTGTATGAAGATTTCTCCTCCCTGCTCCATATCCATGTGAGTGCTCCTGAGCTTCTCACTCGCAGCATGGCAGCGGTGCTTGCAGGGACCACGGAAGCTCTTCTTACACCTTTTGAGCGGGTTCAGACTTTGCTTCAGGACTACAAACACCACGATAAATTTACAAACACTTACCAGGCTTTCAAGGTACTGAAAGTCTATGGGATCAGAGAATATTATCGGGGATTGGTGCCTATTCTGCTCCGAAATGGACCCAGTAATGCACTCTTCTTTGGCCTGCGGGGACCTATCAAACAGTGTCTGCCTGAAGCAACTTCTTACAGCACTCATTTGGTCAATGACTTCATCTGTGGAGGGCTGCTGGGTGCCATGCTGGGATTCTTGTTTTTCCCAGTGAATGTTGTAAAAACTCGCATGCAAGCTCAAATTGGTGGTGAATTTCAGTCCTTCTCAAAAGTCTTTGTGAAGATCTGGCTGGAACGTGATAGAAAACTGAACCACCTTTTCAGAGGAGCCCATCTGAATTACCATCGTTCTGTCCTGTCCTGGGGAATAATCAATGCAACCTATGAATTCTTGCTAAAGCTGTTGTGAAAACCACTGTCTTCCTTTGGCTCTTCTGTTCATTTGGGTATTGGTACATATGATGTCACTTAATCCCAGGGAACAGTGCCTGCGTAGTGTGAAAGGTAATTAGTCTTGGCCTTCAGTATTTATGGGGTGAATGGTGATGCATCTAAAACTTGGTGCAATTAAGATGAACTTTTTAAAGTATTTATTTGCTGGCAGGTGAGTTTACCCATAATGGAGCTACTAGACAAATACAAGGCTTTTAAAAAAAGACTTATGTTAGTCCAGCAGCTTATTTTCTATCACTCCCAAAATTTCTTAATGCTCCATGATGGAATGTGCTCCACTGCCCACGTTGTAGAACATGAAAATCAAGGAGGGGCTGATGAAAACTTACTGCTTTGCCTGATAAACTACAAAATCTCGATTTAAGAGCTGCATTTTCAAATGTTTTAGGGTCGTAAGTAGCCCTTATTGTTTAAAGCTAAAAGGACAGATCCAGATGAGGATCACTGAAGTTTAGAACTTCAAGCTTAAACTAAGCCTGCACAAACTTTTCTGCCAGCCATTTTGATGCTTGGCTTTAAGATGAACATTTCATTCAGCAGCGTAAGAGTGGTTACTTGATGTTTAACTTTGGTGTAAGCTGACTCCAGTTCAGAGTGGGATCTCTGTGTGTGTATACGTACATGTGTGCCTTCATGTGAAAAAGGGAAAAGTGGAAGGAATGAAACAGCAAATTTACTAAAGCTTTAAAGTGTCCTTCCTTGTTAAAAAACCTTCTACTTATAAACATGGAGTTTGTTCTGCCTTTTTTTGTTGTTGTTGTTGCATTGCTGCTGTTTCTGTTGCTTACAGCTGTGGGGCCAGAAAGAAGATGGCCCTTTCTGTGACACTCATGAAATGGTTCGGCTTCCCGCAGTTGTGGAAGTAGCTCACGAACACAGCTCTCTTGTACTGAGATTTCTTGTCTTTCGCAAATTACTTCTGTTTCATTTGGGCTGTGGAATAATGGATCACAACAAGATATTTTTACCTGAAACCTGCAGTTCTGCCCAGTTGATGTGTACTCTTTAACAGTTCTGTAAGACAGGATTGTACAGCAGCACTGAGAAGATGAGGTTTCCGGCTATTACGCGCTTCAGTGGAAGTCTGTAAGTGTAGCAGAGATGACAGCCAAAGACGACCTTAGAAGCAGCTAGGTAGGAAAGATGCAGCATTTGGAGATGTGTTTAAGGACTCCTGTAGGTGAGTACTGAAAAAGACTTACAGAAACATGAACTATTGTGTGTCTTACAGACTTGGGAGTTGAGAGATATAAGACTTCAGGCCTTAGAGAAAGGGCCAGACGAGCAAGCATGACCATAAACCAGGTGAGGGTCTTAAAAACCATTCGATTCTCCTGGGGGACTTTGTGTTGTGAAACTCTCTATAGAAAACAAAATATTTCGGATGATGGAGGGCAGGAAAGCTTTCAGGAACTGCTCTGAATTGGTCTTTTCTTAAGTTTTGGAGTGGCTATTACTGTTCTAATTTGAGTTTTCCATTTGCTAAACTTGTCCCCAGATATTGATTCTGATCAGTGTGTTATAATCATAATATAGTCCCTAGCTTCACAGTCAAAAATGGCCAGGCACAAGTGAGCATTCTTGTATCCGAATGTTGTGATTATCTGCATTTAAATAAAATGTTTACTGAATGTTTGTTACTGTCAGAATCTGTTTTTTACCAGTGTACTTTTTTTGTAATCACTCCTTGATGGAATAAAAAACATTTGGACCCCATTTCTCTGTGGAAGATATTATATACTTCTTTCTTTAATGTTGGGAAATCTGAAGTGTTGAGGTTAAGAGTTTAATGCAAGGCCACCACTAACTGGTGATTGTCACTACTGCAGCAAAAAGAAAAAGGCGCAGTCGTGGCCTGTTGCTGTCTCCGCTCACGTGGTGCAGTTCGATGGGGTGCTCTGGAGGCCTGTACTCAAGTATCCTCTGCTTTGCTTTATCATCACTGACAGTTTTGCAACACAATCAAAGGAATCGTCTGCTTAACAAATTACAGATGTTTTATCTGTAAGAGGACGGATAACCATAATTGGTGAGCAGAGGGGTCCAGTGAGTTTTAGCACACAAAGTGGCTGTGAGATGGAATATGTCATTTACTGAACAGGCAGAGCGCACAGAAAAGTTGCAATGCTTCAAGTGAGATGTAAACAACTCTGTTCAGGCAAGTTTCAAGATTGTTTATGATATGGCTGACTATGGCCATACTTCATACAGTTGCAACGTAAGATACGAGTGACGAAAGGGTGAGGGAAAAGCCCAGCTTGTGTTTCTGCGTGCTGTGTCCTGTGCAGGGCAGGCTTCCCACAGGAAGGGCGTATTGGAGAGAAGCGGCCTTGGCCTTGGTTATCTTCCCTGCGGGGGTGGCACCCTTTAATGGGGAACAGCTCAGTTGTCTGTTGCCTTGTCTCATCGCTGCGTTGCCACAGACGGAAGGGGAACTAAACGAGGACCCGTCCTGAACAGCGAGAGGGGCCAGGCCTCAGCCGCTGCCTTCTCTAAAAACCTGCAGCTGGGACCAGCTGCTATAGTAGCATTTTAAAAAGGATTGCTGGTGCCTTGGTTTCTGTCTTCGTGGACTACAACAGCTTTATTTCAGCTAAAGAAGGGACAGGGAATTCCACCAAGATAGCAGGAATACTGCCAGAAGACAGACTAATAGAGCTAGACTTTGGGTAATAACTACTTTGAACAAAGGAGGGCAGTATTGCAAAATGCTGTGTCCCTTTTAGGCGTGTTTATTTTCCAAAACCCTTGTATGCTTATGTCATGGTTTAATCCTAGCCTACAACCAGAACCATGCGGCTGCTTGCTCCCCCTGAAAGAAAGGTTGGGGGAAGAGTCAAAAAAAAGCAAGGGGAAAGGGAGAAAAAAAATAAAATCCCACCTCATGGGTTGAGGTAAAGGGAGTTTAATAGAAACAAAAACAGAAAAGGAATAATGATGACGACGCGGGTCACTCTCACTGCCCAGTGAATTGGCACCGTCCTGAGCAATGATTGCGGATTCCCGCCCCTGGGCCAACCCCTGTTTATATACTGAGGATGACATCTACGGTATGGAATATTTCATAGGCTATTCCATTGGTCTGTGTATTCTTCTATGGGAAGCTGAAAAAAGTCCTTGAACAGTGTAAATACCACTTACCAACAACTACAACCAATAGGTATTACTGACATTCCATTCACAGCAATCACTAGAAAGAAAATTAACTCCCAGCTGAAACCAGCACAACCTATTTTATGCTAACCAGGTAGCCAAATTGGGACAGTTCTTATCTGTTTGCAGGGGTTAGGTGGGAAGACCACAGCCTTTTGCCTGGGAAAGTGAACGAGTATGAAGGCAACAGCTCTCCGCAGTCCTGGCATGACGGCGTGGCTGGGAAAGGCAAGAGGCTCCAGTAACAGCTATGAGAAATAACTATAATGCGGAAGTCAGGCTGTGAGAGTCATTGGGTTTTTCTCACAGACACCAAGGCCATCACATCCCTAACAACCAGAGAGACGCACCCCCCCCTCCCCCCCCCCCCCCACATTTATTATGCAACATATAATGAGGGGGCAAGACTAAGCCACAAGCGCTGGCATGTCCAAACAGCATTTTTGCAGTGTCAGAGTAGGTAAACTGGATGTAGCACATTACTTTAGGCTGCTTACCACTGCCTGCTCCGGTGGTCTGCATCAAACAGGGCTGTTGTACAGCTAAGAGGTTCAGAGTGAAATTTTGACTCTTCTGCTCTCGTTTTTAGGAAAACTTGACAGAACAGCACTACAGCTGGGTTTGGGACGCACAAGCCTGAGAACTGCACAGCAGCTTAGTATTAATTACCACCTTTACAGCAAAGCCAGGGCAACAAAAATGTGCTCATTTCCTCAGCCACTTAGCCTGTATTCCTTCCCCCAACTCAAATCCACCTGTGACTTAAACCCAGATGTTGCGCTGCTCCTGTGTGAGTTGAGGCCTCATTTACATGGACCACGCCAGCCGATAACCGTGACCCGCTCAGCGTGCCCCGAGCGCGCAGTGCCCCACGGGCCCCATCGTCGGCGCCTCAGGTGATGTGAGGGCGAGTTCATTTTTGTGCAGATGCTGCTTTCACAGTGCCTGGTGGCTGCACTGGAGCCCAGACCTTCACCAGGGGAAGCACCGCGGGGCGCGTGTCGCTCTGGGCACAGGCAACCCGGGACCCGCTGCTCGGAGCCAGCTGCCCGCGGCAGCGCAGGCCGGAGCGTTCCCAGGACACTTCCCAGCCTCAGGCTTGTCCCTGGGACAGATTTGAGCTCGCCTCTGCAAGACTTTACACGAACAGCAATGCTGCTTTCAAGAGTTTGCTGTTTGAACACAAGGAGCTCCCTACGCCACAGGTACTGTCTCAGGCAGTGGAATGGTTAATTACACTTAGTTTGTAATTATGATACTAGCCCCAACATAGGTCCTGCTCTCTAGAGCTGTTTCTCCTCACAAGCATGCTTGACAGTAAGGACAGTAGCCAAGAAACCTGTGGAGGCGACACCTGCAGAGCTTTTTTTGCTCTAAGCACTGTTTTTTTCCTCTTAGTTGTACGGAGTAGACAAGAACCAGCGAGCATTACAGAACAGAGCTCAGTGTAAGATAAATACATTAAAATAGATTTTAATTCATTGAATTATTTTTTAGTTTATTATGCAAGCAAAAGAAACTGTCCACAAATAGTAAGTTACTGCACGGCTGTGAAGTACAATATTTTGAGAGCAGTTCTGATACTTCCTATACTGTATTAAAAGGCTGCAATTTTTACTATGAAATCTCAGGTATTTCAAAATATTCTACATGCACAATTTGTTCTTGTATTAAAAACCTTACACTTAACTGAAGATACTTAGTGCTTAAGAAAATGCACTTTTGACCAAGATCAGGAAATGAGAAGTTTCTTTTTCCTGCAGGATGAAAATATTATGGGCTGTTGACTTTTTCCCCTTTACTCCACCTTTTTTGAATCTTGTAAACTAGATTTTTTAAAAGCTTTCATTTGGCAAATGTATTTCTTTTTTCTAGGAGTTCACATTTCATAGAGCAACAGACCCATGTTTTACAGTATCAGGACCTTCTCCACATCAGTATTACCCAAATTAAAAAAATAAACCCAACACCAGCAAACAAACAAAAAAAACCCACCAAAATCAACCAATCCCCCCACCCCCCAAAACCCCAGAAAAACCTGATGTTTACATTCTAATTCTGGTAGTAGGCAATCAAACTGTCCTTACCAAGACCCCAAGAGTGCAAACAAACGTGTGTGTGTGTGTGTCTGTCTGTCTGTATCACTGTGCTTTTCCTCCTATCCCCAATAGTTCCGTTTGGAGGTTACATTATTCCCTGAACTACCCATGTTTGACAAGTGGACTGATGCCCCGTGGCGGTATATACACTGAAATACACACACACTTCATACAGAGAAAATACATACACATGAATTTCACTGTATAGTCCCATTAATAGTTTCTCTCCCCATCCCCACAAATGTCTGCAGTGATTTAAAGACTCTAATGGAACACTCAGAAAATGCATTTACTCCCACAACATAAAGTCACAGGACTACTACAACAGGATTACTACCTTCAAACACTAGTTTGGTTCCTGTAGACGCTGCTATACGTTTACATTCCTACAGAGATCTTAATTATGCAGTTTATCTGCTTCTGCTGATCAGCCATGCTGTGGAGGAATTCTTTTACTGCAGAAGTTAATGAATATGAAACCATGCATTTAAAAAACATACTGCATGCTTTACAATCACAGAGAGAGCTCTATCTTCAGTAGGAACACTGGAAAATTTGTCAAGTAATGTAACACTTGAGTGGTCAAAAGTCAACCAGCGTAAAGAAACCTCTGGTATAAGTCGCTACCATACTCTGCTGCTGGTGCAGTCTTTCATCTACTGTTTGATACGTCTCCTCATATTTATTTCAGACAGTTTTATATAGTTCTAGAAGGTTAAGAATTCATCCTTTGAAACATAACAGTAAGATAAACTGGGTTTTTTTACTATCCAGAAATAATCCAAATCTTGCCAACAAATTACTTCATTAATTCAATAAGGCAAGGTAATACTATTCAGAAAGACAACTGAAAATCAGTCCTTCCCCAAGATGCAACTGCAAGGCATATCAGTTATAAACTATTGAATAGTGTTTCCGTAAGTGTTACGTGAGTTTCACAGGTAAGAGATGAACCGTCACTGAAAACTTCCGAGTATTTTTGAAAAGGAGTAATCAAATGATCGAAATCCAAGATTACCTACTTACTCTAATTCAAACTTTTACAATGTAATAAGAACTAGGTAACACTTCTACAGCATACACGGACAGAATCCATCTTAACACGCATCTGCTGGACACGCTACAGAAGCGCCAAGGTACCATCCAGCCCCTCACCCAGGTCAGCTTTGAGATCGGCCCCACGCTCCTGCTCCCAGGGCAGGGACCGTCAGCCCGGCGCCGCCCGGGGGGAACGCGGCTGGCGCCCGGGTGCCATGACACGTCCCACTTTGGAGCCAGTTCTTCACGCAGAAAAGTTAGCGTCCACTGTTTCAGCACAGTACTCGTAAAAAACAGCATATCATGAGGTAGAGTTTAAAAAGTAACACTCAGTGCATATTAACAGGCATGGAATTGAAGTCCCAAGCAATCTACCAGTTCAAATAATGTCTGATAGGAAAAACCAAAACCAGCTATGAAAGCAAACGAACCAACCAACTCAAGAACTGCTTTCATTTCACGGGCGCTCCTTTGCCTCCAAAACAAACGCAGTTCAAGTCTGTGAGAACAGTATTTAAGATTTCTTCAAAATGTCACCTGTAGCCCCTTTAATGACGTTTAGCGAAGCATTAAATAAGATGAGAAAACAGCAGCCTAGAAGTGGGAAGAGCAAGTGCTTAGGGAAAAAGCCATCACGGTCCAGTGCGGGGACAGGGGGAGAACAAGCTGCTAATGGTTTTTTTTGTTTTGTTTTGGTTTGGTTTTTTCCCCCCAAATACCTTGGCTAATTAAAAACTCCTTGTAGCTTAGCTCCTCCTTTGCATAAAAATGTTATGTTCCACAACTGTCCTCAAGTCTTCGGTACAATTCACTTCCATTGCTTTACGTCATTAATGAGGGAAGGTCCCCTGAAACGCTTCTAACAAACACACAAATCTTCGCCGCTCCAGGTGTAGGTTCATGTTCACAGGCTGTTATTTGCGTTCACATGGAGCCGGGTGCAGGCGGAAGCCACGTGTTTCTAACCGGTCTCAGATACACTTGCATATTTTATTCATTTAGTTACATTTAGGCCCCATTTTTCATGGCTCAGCCAATTAATTTAAAATTAAAAAAATACCTTTTTATGAATTGTGTTCCTTGCCCACAGTTCAAAAGCATTCAAAAGGTACCAGTATTTGAACTTATGAGTCAGTGTTTTAGAAGACAAGGTATGCCTCTTCGTTTACGATTTCATCAGTCTACTTTTGAGTTCAAGACAGTAGTTTCAGCAACAACAGAACTGCTCAGAAGATACGCTACAGAACATTTCAACCTATGAGTTCCTATCTGATAAGACCAAGGGCATTTATTTGCATTTTAAGTTAACTGAGTTACATTTACTTAAAAAACTTTTGTTCCTCCTCCAGCTGGGATGATATTCTACTGAGATACCATCACCAAATAATTCTGTTAAAAACCTGTGAGAAAGAAGTTTAGGACTTTTACCAAAAAGTAGGAAGTCTGTCAGCTGCGCACACTTGACTAACGTGAATGCAGCCCTTTAGCAGTCAGTTGCTAGAGGTGACGAAAACCCAGTGCAGGAGTAATTAACTAGCCCTCAGATTACCAAGTATCCAATATTGGAGGCTTTGTATTACTAAAGAAATTCCCAAAAGAGGAAATCTAAGTTGTTTTTTTTTCTCATAATGCAGAGGAACCCTAAGTTTCAAAGATTTCTCCACCAACACCCAGAGTATGCTACCTATACAAATTCAAAACTACAAGAGGATCCTTGGGCTTATGTACTTCCAGCAATCTCATCTGCATAATGTCTTCTTTTTCCCCAAACACATATTTTGCAAAAGGCTTTATAAGAGTCAACTTTTAAAAAGCATGGTCTGTCGAGCCGGAGATAGTGAATCTGAACGCCAAAATATGACAGTCCTTTTTAGGTAGAGTTTTCCTCCTGAACTGAGTGTGTGATTGATCAGCAAAACCTCAGTGAAATACTGAAAAAAAAAAAGATCTTGGAACACGTAAGTAATGAGAATATTACAAACTGATATGGACGTATGAGACTGAAATAACGGTGCAATTTACAAGGTGAGCTATATTAACTTGAGGGCTAAAACTTGGCATTCATACTTAATATTTGATTTAATGGCGAACATTAACATTTTTCACATCTTATGGTAAGACCGGTTAAATCCAAATAGATCTTATTGTAGGCAGGCATGCTTTTAATCCATTCCCAAACTGACGGTACATGTGAAGAAAGGCTTATCTGGTGATCCTATGGACCCGTCCTAGATGAATCCCTCTCACAGCAATGGTGCAGGTGAGGTGTAGAAGAAGAGTCAGGTGGGACATAGCCTTAACATCAGCAGAAAATTCTGCAGTGTTAAGTTTCCAACGTGGGATTAAGGTTTACGTTACTGATGTGGAAAGCTCCCTACAACAGAAACCCTGGCAGCTGAGGAGTCAAAGCTGCCCGAGAGAGGCCGGCCGAGGACATCCCCGTCATACGAAATGTCCAAACAGTTCGTCTGCAGGGGTTACAGGGCAGGTGGGTCAATGGGTCTTCACCCATTCCACTCCTGCCTCCCTGCCCCCGTTTCTTCCTACTAAATTCTCTTGAGGAAAAAATGCAGCCACATCTCCGTCCAAAACCTCTTCCTTCTGGCAATAAACACAATATATGCAAACACAGAAAACCACGTTAACTGCAGAAAACATTACAGAAAGTTGGCTCGTTTTTCTAGCCAATCACAAACAGCCAAATTAATATATAAATTAAAACAAAATTTTCTTTTCTTTTGTGACAGTAACTAATTGTGTTAGTTACGTAGAAAAGCAGCTCATTATCTAATAATCACCATATGGTAGCTTCAGCAACAGAAAAGGCCAAGGAAGCCTATGTGAGGAAGTCCAGCTCCTGTGGAACACGGAGGCGGCGTACCTGAGGGTGCGTTTTGGCTGAAGTGCAACCCTTGCCCCCTCTACATTTGTTTTGAATAGCCCGCTTCAAGTTGCATCGAAGGAAATTATGAACAAGTACTATGGTACAAACAAACCAGAACAATGACTCCATGGCACAGGATCAGCAGGAGCAGAGGTCTGCTCGGAAGGCTGGAAACACAGCACGTGGGAACGGACTTGCGGATGCAGTATGAGGATGCACAGAGTGCTGGGCTGGAAAGTGGTTCCGCTGTCGTGTTCGGAGATCATAGTCACTATGATCTTATCTGGATTTAGAAATTTCAGAAAGAACATACTTCAACTAAACTGAAGTAAAAACCACAAACGTCTGAAGGTCCTGTTGATGCAAGATGTGCCTAGAACTTTGGCTGATACAGAGAAACACGTCCGCTAAGGCACCCCGAGGCAATCTGACAGTGTGTTGGAGAAAACTTGGTTGTCAGTACCACGTCATTGTGGGAGTAGAGGGAACGGATTTCTTTCAGGGGACTGGCTTCTTTGGGCAAACAGTCAACAAGTTCGCTGCAGTGTGCATCAAACCCCAACAAGCGGATCCCAAAGCCGTGCGGGGATGAAATCATCCGGCCATCGGGACTAAAACAAAGTTCTTTGATGTAACCCCGGCCCACATTGGCTTCTTCAATGCAATGAGTCAATCGCAGGGAACAGCGAGGCGAGACAGGGCGCACAGGGGCTCCTTCCTGGAATTCATAGACACAAGTCCACTAAAGAGAGAGGCAGAGAAAGGAACATTGAAATAAAAGAAGTACAGCACTGCAAATACTCATTCTCTCCCGCTGCATGTTAAGTGAGTAACACGAGAATGACCAATACTACTGCTCATCTACTCTTCAATACACATCTACTGTGACACACAGAAGACAGGCCAGTCCATCGGCATCTCCTCCGCCTTGAACTGTCTAAGTAAAACAGCTGTGGAGCATCAAAGCTGCTTTTTTAATTAAATAGATGCTAATCTTTTAAATCTAGTTTTTATCTGGAAAGAGCAAAGCCTAATCCTTTGGCCAGGCTTAATTTAGTAAACATTTAAATGAAATCTATAATAAAGTAGAACTCAGCCTACTGTAATTTACAACTTACCATTGGCATTTTATGCCCTTAACTTCAAAAGGAAAGAAATCTTGAAACAAGAGGTAAATAGATTTTTGAAGGAATGTTATGAACAGCTCTATAGCCAGATCATTACTTGTGAGACAGCCAGGGATTTTAATGTGTGATCTAATTATCTAATCTCAAACCAAATGCAAAACCAGCTATATGACAAAGTTTATATTGTGTTGAAAGAATCCATTTCAGCCACAAGGCAAAAGAACTGTTCTTAGTTCTGTTCCATGTATTCTACTGAAATAAACACAAAGGGAACAATACTAATGAATATTAATAGAAGACAGTAAGGCAGACACTAGGACTATGTGAAATTATAACTAGGTCAATCACCAGTATCAGCTAAACCAATGTAACATTTCCATTTTCAAAACATTGTGTTGTATAGTGGTTTGACAATAAGTTTACAGAACCAGCATTAAAATTTATAACAAATCTGCTAAGCTTCCATTCAGTCCTCTACACATCTGCAAGAGGTCACCATTACAAAGAATGGCTTTCTTAAAAAAAAAAAAAAACAAACAACAAAAAAAACCCCAACTGAAAAAAAAAAAAAAACAAACCAACCCAACCCCAATTTATATCAGCTATCAAATTAACTAAACTGTTCATTATTGGTCAAGTATTCGAAGAATTCTTTGTGGTTTTGTAAAGTAAATATAAAAGCTCTGTGCCTTGAAAACAGAGTGGTCTGCACAACTGCCACAGCAGTAACCCTAGGAAAAAAGGTGTTTGCAAGAGGACCATCTGATGGAGCTCAGGTGTTCTGAAGGCTCTGGCTGAGCTTTAAGTTATAAGTGAACTTGAGTTAACCTGGGAGTTACTTCTTCAAAAGCAGGTGCTCTAAAACACAACCTGCAGGCTCTTGCTTTTTGTATACAGTCCATGAAGAAGTTTTTTCACTATTCTGAGTGCACTACACACTGCTTGTTTGCCTTACAACAGGGTCCCAGTGCAATACAGCAGCTATTATGTGACACTTCACAAACAGAATCTGGGGAAACGTAATCCAGCACTGGCCTTGAAGTCTGCCATTAGGGAGAGCCACCACAAAGGAAGACCTGGACAGGCTGGAAGAGTGGGCTAACAAGAACCATATGAAGTTCAACAAGGACAAGTGTAAGCTCTCACATCTGGGAAAACGTTATCAAGGAGTGTAGCACAGTCTGGGATCTACCCAACTGGGGAGCAGCTCCATGGAAAGGGACCTGGGGGTCCTGGTGGACGAGCTCAGTACAAGCGAACAATGTGCTGCTGTGGCCAAGAAAGTTGACAGGACGCTGGGTTGCACCACCAGCAGCGATAACAAAGTCATTATCCCACTCTACTTGGCACTTGTCAGGCCAAGTAGAACCTGGAATACTGTGCAAAAAAGTTGTGGACAGGTTCGAAAGGGTCCAGAGAAGGGCCACCAAGATGATCCAAGGTCTGGGAAGCCTGCTGCATGAGGAAAGGCTGAGAGAACTGGGTTTGCTAGCCTTGAGAACAGAAGGTTTAGGGGAGACCTTATCACCATATTCCTTTATTTAAAGGGTGGCTATAAAGAAGATGGAGACTCCGTTTTTACAAGGAGTCACATGGAAAAGATGAGGGATAATGGGTACAAGTTACTCCTGGGGAGATTCTGATGGGACACAAGAGGAAGAATTTTCACAATGAGAATAATCAGCCATTGGAATAAGCTCCCCAGGGAAGTGGTGGATTCCCCAACATTGGACACTTTTAAGATTCAGCTGGACAGGGTGCTGGGCCAGCTTGTTTAGACCATGGTTTGCCAAGGAAGGTCAGACCGGATGATCCTCGAAGTCCCTTCCAAGCTGGGATTCTAAGACCCTATGATTCTTTAAAGCTGTTTTTACAGGACTGAAATCTGCAAGTGGTATATGAGCTGTCGATGGTCTTATGACTTATCACTTCAAGTAAAGGTTGGAAATGGATTCTACTAGAAAGTTCATTGATACCTCCTTTATATTTAAGTCGCAGAGTTTTAGGATGAGAGTTGAAACCAAGGCACTCTGTTACATAAACTTCACTGGAATGCATCACATTCAGACCTATGGTGTGGCAGTTTTAAGTAGATGCAGAAATACGCCATGAGGTTTTTTTTACAGCAGTGTAGGAGCAGCCTCTGGGAAGCATCATCAGCACAGCAGGAGCACTTCAACCTTGAAGCACCAATGGAGATAGAAAACATTCCAAAAGCAGTTGAGGAACTCAGAGGAGCTTCTCTGCTCAACTTGAACCATGTACACAACTCTCTAATCCTCTGTCTTTTCCAAGTTCACGCCACCTACATTTTGGCAGTTACACATTTTTAAGTCATGTATTTGGCAGCACAACTATTGTTTGTAAACTCTTAACAGAGCTGTGACCTATAAAACGTATTCTGTGACAGAGCTGGACAACAGGAGTACTGAATGTGGGATACAAAGTCATACGAGATCATTAAAAAAAAGGAAAAAAGAATTTCATGATCTTTGTAAAAAAAATTTGTAAGCAGAAATAACAGACTAATTTATTCAAATGCAAATTTACCCCAAAACAAGGAAATCTCAATATAGTTGTATGTTCGATACGTCTTAACATATTTTTTAAAAAAACATATTTGTTTTACCTCCTGGTCATCTGTATTACTTGAGCACCGAAGAAGCGTAGCCCACCCTTTTGGATGTAGCTGTAGTGATGTAATGCAATTGCCTCGATCTCTTTCTCCAGGAACCTCTGGTGTTAACACCTCCAAACTATTTCTAGGTGATCCACCTACAAGGGGAAGTCAAGGGTAAGGTCTCAATGAAGTCTATACACTGATCTTCGCCTCATCAGTCTAGTGCTGAAATGAGGTCAAACAGGTGACACTTTCATCTGACTGCTAAAGACTGCGCCTTTATGAAAGGATAAATCAAATACGAAAAACTGAAGCTAACACCAATGGGTTCAGGCCTGATTTTAAATAGCTTATTTTTTGAAATTTGCCTTCCAAGAGCTGCATTAAATCACATCATATTGTGAACTAAGTCAGAGTTAGCTTTCCACACATACACTCTTCATTATCATTAAAACAAAGTCTAAGGACTGTTTTTTCTGTAAGAACTACTGGTTCTCAAACTTGTATGGTATCCTTTCTGAATTCCTTCCAAAGTCTGTTCAGCTGTATGCAGTTTGCCTCCCTTCTCCCCCTCACCCCTGCAAAGCTTTTCACCGGTAAACCATGCCCGAGCATCCAGACAAGCCTCCTCCTTTCATAAGTACGTTTGAAATTCTCACATCCAAGAGTAGTTAAAACTTAACATTATATTTATTTTAAACTGCATGTGATTCATAAAGTATTTGCCAATTTGCCAAGTTCACACTGACTCTCTGGAGCGTATCCTAGATTCAGAGGAAGCCTGCTAATCAGAAGATCATCAGTTTTCATAGCTCTGTAGTTAGGTAGGATTTGGTTTGTAATCAGAACTCCACAAAACACTGTGTCCACATTTAAGACGTCTTTGCGTATTCTTTTTCCATGCTATTCACTCCTTATGGAGAAACTGCAGACAAATATTCCCATCATTAAGGAATACAAAAAGATATATATACAAATATGTTCTGCTTTGTTGGGGTTTTTTTGGTTTTTTTTTTTTCCCCCTAAAGGTCATTCATGCAAACTTTGAGGAAAAAACACAAGGAAAAGGGAGCATCTCTATGTAATAACAATAATGTACTAATATAAAATAAAGATCTTGTTGCTGTCATCAGATTTCTTGGGGGAAAAAAATGATCAGATCCCCAGCCTTCGCTGTGCAACAATATTTTGTTGGTTTATTAGAAGTCATAACAACACTACTCTTTTAAAAGTCACAGAGACAAAAGCTATTACACGCTGGCCTCTTACAGATACAATGAGTCAAAGTCCATGATTTTTTTAATTATTATTATTTTTAAATCTTTTCCTACCTTCTCGTTGGGAGGACCGTGACATGTGTTTCTCAGACAGTAGACCTGAGTCATTCTGGTGACACGGTGAACCAACAGCCCGAGGACCAGACGAACCTGATGAAGTTATGTCTGCAAACAGCATGAGCTGTGTGAACATCCCAGCTATGCACAGCCCACTTATTATGCACGTCCCTCACTTACCCTCTACTTAACATTTCTAAGGAGGGACAAGGCACCCTGTTAAGAAAACGCTTTTGAAAGCTCAGTTTATAGCCTGAAAGTACCATTCTGTTTGTGCCTCATACAAATAAACTGCCAGCACAACAAACTCTACTGGGAATAAGAGGAGAGCTGC
Source organism: Alca torda (assembly GCA_008658365.1). Taxonomy (NCBI): domain Eukaryota; kingdom Metazoa; phylum Chordata; class Aves; order Charadriiformes; family Alcidae; genus Alca; species Alca torda. Next base: position 84,416,159 of record CM018101.1, read on the forward strand.
TTTCCTTCCTTCTTATGCACTGACACTACTAGAAACTGGGGTATGAATTCTTCCCGAGGCCACTCTCTTTATATTCTGAGATCCGAAACGGCCGAGTTTCTGTCAGTATTTTGCTCTGTTACTGCCACAAAGCAGTGACATTTCAGAGCAGGCGATTCTTCCAGGTCTGCTGCCAAGAGCAACTACACCACTACACAACAGTCATTAGTAGTTGCTGGAGCCCACGCACAGTCAGCCCACTTAACATGGGTGAAGTTTCTTTTTTACAGGACCAAGATAGATAAATAAAGCTAGAGACTCCCAGCTCAAGGTGACAAAATTCCACAGGCGCTTTATCCTGTAGTGCTGAAGTCTTCATACCAAAAATCACTCTGGAGACCCTACCTGAGTCAGAATACACTGCTCAACAGTACAGATGCGTATGACCCCCTGAACAACAGAACTGCTACCGTGCCAAAAAGTTCCTCATCAGAGTCCTTCTGACTCTACCTCTGCCTTCTTTTGCTAGCTAACAGTACCGCATAAAACACCTCTAACAGAAGCTGCCAGAGACTCTTCCACAAGCATTCACCTGAACTTGTTGTAGTCCTCCTAGCTCTTAAAATGGGGTAGCTGCCAACCTCTAATGATTTGTTTAGGTCAAGGTCATGCAAAATCAGAAGATATCCAGAGGAGGTTGAGATCAACATTTTGGAACAGTCTGGTGTCAGCCTCATTCGCATAAGAAAACGGGTGTGAAAAAACTTCTTGTGGGGACATCCATCTTCTGTGCACCTGGACAGTGAAAAAAAAAAAAACACAAGAAATGGCTGCAATTAGCTTTGACTCAAGTCCCTAATAATGTCCAGAAGAGTCCAAGATGTGCTGAGCATCCTTATTAATTCAAAAACTTTTTTTCAGTACTGTCTTTATCCTATTTAAATCAGATTTTAATGAAATAGCAGAAGCCACATTTTCATACTACCACAACAATGAAGACAGAGATTTAAAAAAAAAAAAACAAACCCCAACAAAAAGCCAAACTACGTTTTGTCACGTCAGCAAGAAAAGCTCTCTTTTTAGCTACTGGGCTAATATCATATAAAGGTGATGCAAGTTCTTGGTAAGGGCTATAAACTAATCACAGTATTTAAGAATGCATTATAGCACCATTCAAGGAAGCAGGTGTTCCATCTTGTACAGAAGAACCCTGTCCTCATGTGTTCTAGAAACGCTAACAGCAGTAACACAGCCACATACCTGTTTGTGTCCCAGATGATCACATTTCCATCAAACCCTGACGTTACTAGTAATCTTGTATTGGTATCGTACTCGATGTTCTTAACCCAGCTAGTGTGACCATGCAAAGTGCACACTTTTGTGTTCAGCTTTCTCAAATCCCAAAGTGCTATTGTAGTGTCATCAGAACAAGTCGCAAACAGTCGATTATCTAGAAACCTGAAAACGGCAGAGAAATACTGTGTCTGCTTAGTGCCTTTTCCAATTTAAATATTCTTAAGCAGGAATTTAAGCTAACAGAGAAATAAATAGAGTGGCCACACAAAAAAATTAACATACAGCAGAATATTTACCAATAAAACAGTTCCATTGAAAACCAGTACCCTTAGGATATGAAACAGTAGCACATCTGTAATAGCAAACATATACAAATAGCAGAAGCATAGTAAAAGGGTTTGTTTGGGGTTTTTTTTTTTTAATGAATCACATAAAATCACACAACCACCAAACCACCAGTGGAACAAATGCTCACACAGAATCCCTGTGGTAACTAAACCAGTCACCCATCTGGACAATACTTCGTTTTAAACTTAGCAAGTCTTCAAAAGACACAAACATCCTAGGACTGGTCAGCTTTTGGACCACTGGCAAGATATCCCCACTGAGTGGTTTGGTAGTCCCTGCAATGTTTGTAATTTATGCTTTCACCTTCCTCAGTTTTGCCAGAGCCTTTTTCTACTACAGACAGGCAGCAATTCTATCCTTATTTCAGACTACACAAGATCCTATCAGCTCGTAATTAATCAAAACCATGCTCCTCTTGACTCTCCTCATTTCTACCCACATACCCACCCTCATTCTTCCCCTACTTTTCTATAAACCTTCCTTTCTTACCCACCACAGACATAAGGTCCCTGCACTCAGAGGAGGTTTTTGAAAGCACGATCACTTTTTGCTATTCCTGCTGGAAGCCCCCGACCGCTTTGACACTTTGCTGCTCCATACTGTGCACGTCCCGCCAGCTTTACCAACCACATGGCTTACACTACACACAGTACTGCTACCTTGGGAACATGTACTAGATTTCAGTCTGAACGCTGCCACTGTTTGCACGTTTTCCTAGACCCTTAATTTCATTCCACCTTTGCCCATCGTTCTCCTCAGAGCCCCTCCGGCTCCACAATGCCCAAGGGGCACCGCTTGCTGCAGCCACAGACCCAGGAGGAGCCATGCAGACCTTCTGCAGCCAGGCAGGTTTTCTACCACCTGGACGGTCTCGACAGGTGGTAGAGGCAGGTCATCCTCTCCCTCTACTCTGCCTTGGTGAGGCCACATCTGAAGTACTGTGTCCAGTTCTGGGCTCCCTGGGTCAAGAAGGACAGGGAACTGCTGGAAAGGGGACAGCGAAGGGCTACAAAGATGATGAGGGGACTGGAACATCTCTCTTATGAAGAAAGGCTGAGGGATTTGGGTCTCTTCAGTCTGGAAAAAACATGACTGACGGGGGATCTTATCAATGCTTATAAATACTGAAACGGTGGGTGTCAGGAGGATGGGGCCAGGCTCTTCTCAGTGATGCCCGGGGACAGGACAAGAGGTAACGGGATTAAACTTGACCATAGGAAGTTCCACCTCAACACGAGGAGGAACTTCCTTCCCGTGAGGGTGGCAGAGCCCTGGCACAGGCTGCCCAGAGAGGTGGTGGAGTCTCTGTTTCTGGAGATGTTCAGACCCCGCCTGGACGCGTTCCTGTGCCACCTGCTCTGGGTGACCCTGCTCTGGCAGGGGGTTGGACTGGGTGATCTCCAGAGGTCCCTGCCAACCCTACCATTCTGTGATTCCGTGATAGTCTCCACCAAAAAGCAAGGAGCTTTTCCTCCCACATTTCCGCCTTTCCTTTCCCCAAAGTACAGTTCATGAGTTTGAAGCAGGCACATGAAGTTGGGCTTTTCAAATGCACAAAAGCAGGTACGCTTATCACAGTGCACGTGCAGAGCACTCGTTAGCATGAGAATTTCAGATGAACTTTGGAAGTACCAGTGCTATGCTGCAAAAGTGCACAGGCTACCCAAATTTATGGACTCCTTCCATACAGATGTGCATTTGAGGATCAGAGTAGTTTGAGTTTGAATCACAACAGAACACGAAATTCTGTTTATCTCCAACTACCACAAGAAGAGCAAGCCTACTGCTCTGCATTTCACAAAGTATTTACAGACCTGCAGTTCTACAGTACACTTCTACGCAGCAGTTAATTTATATCACATGCACGGTGCTCCATATGCACTATGTATGTTCTGCACTTAGCAGTTCCGAGTTCTTGCTCTGTTCACAGATGACAGGCTCGTCACTAATGTCATTTAGGGAGAAGATAAGAAAGTGGAAAAGAATATGGGTCATACTAGCTGGATTACTACACTGATCAGGTTAAGTACTTAGCCTGTTCAGGTGGTAATCCTTCATGATGATAATCTCTGGTCTTCAGCCAAAATTCAATGTATATATCACTTCTGCCTGAAACAGTATGAGGCAGCTTGATGACCTTCAAGTGATTACAGAAGGAAAGAATATCTGATGTAAAAACACTTCATCACACAGAAGGGGATAGAAGGGCTAGAATCAGCACTAAAAAGGCACGGCTAGGTAATAAATTGAATAAATTGAGTCTAGAAGATACTGAGGCAAATGCAAGACTTTTCAAAAATACCAAGCGAAGATAAGATTTTGAAAATGTACTTAGACAAGTTATTTGGTTCACCAAGAAAATTACTGGATCAAATTATTTAGTTTGCATTACACAATCAAAATAGATCATACTCCATTCCCACTGCAATTTATGCATGCCCTTACTTTTAGAAGGGCAAAGCATATTTTTTGATGTTTGGAATTCATGCCCAATGAAGGCATTCAGGAAAAAAAAAGCCCTGAACGTAAAAGGGAAAATAAAACCTATCCAAAAAACACTAGAAGTACGTGAATACTAAGGCAAGAACGATCTACACAGAGGCACGTTGTAAGTTACCCCTAGAAACAGCATTTTATCTTTTAGACTTAGAACCTGGCTGCATCATGTAAAAACAGCAATAACTCCAATGAAAAATAACCAACTACAACAGGAAGAATCCAATATTTCAGTTTTTCAGGGCAAAAGTAAAAGAGAGTACACCTCTTGCGTATAGAAATCCACCATTTACCTTTATCTTGGATGCTACAGCAACCCCGCTTCACTCACCACAAACAGGTTTCAGATGAAACACACAGGGAGATACAAATGGTTCAAATAGGCAATGACTGGGATTCACTTGAAAAAGAGCTCATTGAAGGTGCATACGACTCAGGCATATAAAACTGACTGAGACAGAGAAAGTAAATATAGATTAATTATTCCTTGTCTTCCTACTTAAGAAAAGAAGACATAAAAAAAATAGACAGCCTCAAACCAAGCTAGCAAGTTTTAAAAATACTATCAAATCCTCCTTGAAACACATTTGTGCCATAGAGCTCTCAATGGGAGAGTTTTAAATAAGCTCAAACCTGACCAAATTCAGGTGGAAAAAATTGTCTGCTTCAGACGATTACACACAACTCCCCAGTGACCGGGAGACTACTAGAAGAGGACCACTACATGCTTCCCTGTTCACACATACCTCCGAGACACGTGCTATAGGGCACAGCAGTAGCAGTATTTATTTTCTGTGCTTATTACAAGCAATTTCTGTAGCAGTGTAATGCCTGGAGTCCTGCTCATTAAGCAGAAACAATACTCCAGGTAATGCTGTATTAGCCATGACTTACAGAATATAGTTAAGTACCTTGTAACTAAATTTATAACAACAAATAAATGGGGACATGCAGCAAGACAGAAAAAGATGCTGCTATCCGACAAAGAAAAAATAAATCTTTAAGAAGCATTTTAAAGGAGAGCAGAAAGTTCACTACACGTTGTCAGGCAGCACCTTAGCCTGGTGATTAACAGCAGATCTGAGAGTTATCTGCTTGGAGGTAGTACTGGTGTTTTGGTACCAATCAAACCACACAGAGAGAAGACATTTAAGGACTAAGAGCAGACTTACAAAGCCTCACAGACAAAGTGGAAAGAAAGGAGACCCTTTGAATAAGAGAAGAGACCGGCAGGAAGTTTCAAGGCTGTTCTCAACCAAGGAACGAGATACATTTTCAAGACCAGCACAGCTGACTGCAACAGAGACAGCCAACTGGCCAAGGAGGCTGCAGCAGAACGCCCTTTGTAAAACACGATCCAGACTAACTCACTTGAAACCCGAGCTAGAGCACTTTCAATGTAAGGACCAGATACTGCATTAGGGGTACATAAAAAGCAAAATAAATCTGGTTCACCTTTGCCTTCCATTATCTGGGCTTTATTTCTCATAGAATCATCTAGCATTATCTAAAAACTAAGCACATTTAAAGGACAACCACCAGCATCCAAGAGGCAAAAAACTGCATTTCCTTACACAAAAGCATGTTCTCAACTACTCCTCTTCTATTTGTGTCAGCCAGCCCCAGCTTTTACTTTAGCTTTTCTGAAAGACATCCAACTGATGTAAAATTTCACCCTCTTCTAAAAAGGACATGCAGCTTGTGAAAAACATCAACTTATCTGAATAATGCACAAAGACACTGTCAGCCCACATTTTATTTAGCTCTTTTGAGGGAAGATGCTCACAATACTTCTCCAGTTTTCTTGGGGGTTTTTTTGATTGGATTTGGGTTAGGTTTTTTTGCTTTGAGAATCTGAGTGAAGACAGGCTGCAATATTGCCCACAAGGTTAAAAAGCGTATTAAGTTCACATGTGAAATTCTATTCTCAGACCCAGAACAGCTAAAAATAATAGAATTTAAAAGGAAAAACATCACATGTTACAAAACAAAAATAAGGATGATTTAGGTTCCTATGCTTGCTGTTTCCCACTTCATCCTGAGAAACAGGCAAAAGATTTAAACCATAAAGACTGAGTTCAAGTTGAATTGCGGAAGCCACCTGATTTTCCCAGCTCGTCTATATCATACCAGTATTTAAAGCAGACAATATTTGTTTCAAAATTTCTATGCAACTATGGCGTTCCTCTTATGATTCAAAATACCAGCCATATTCATATAAATACCTCATCTTGCTACAGTCTCGGATTTGCATTTCAAACATAAATCCCACACTACTTGCTCTGCTCTGATTTACCACGTTCATTCAGGGCATTCCAAAGACCAGTTAAAACGGGTGATAATACCTGTCCTGGTCTGAGGTAAAACAGAACCAATTTTCTTTTCAGTAATTTTACTTTTCAGTTAAGCATCTTTTAACTGAGTGAAATTAATGGCATATTATGTTCACTTCTAGCAGGTAAGGTCTGATGTTTGTAGTGAATAGCAGGGAATGGTGTGCAGAGAGGCTCTTGCTTATACTAACTGTTATAAAAGCCAAGGTCAGCTAGCCTTCTAACTTTATGTACTGAGTTGGAGGGTCAGCAGCAGAAGAGCGTAGAGGGACTGCACCTGTGGGGAGAAAGGGACAGGTGAGGTGACCCAAAACTGATCAACAGGGTATTCCATTCCATCTGCATCATGCTCAGTACAAAAGCTGAGGGATCAAAGGGTCAATTCTTTTTCTTATTATTATTATCCATTCTTTTGCATTTGCATGGTTTCTTATTAAATACTGGTGCAGGAGTGGATGTCCACCACCCGTACCAGCATGCGCCACTCCAACTGCTCCAACAACGAACACTGCTGCTACTCCAACTCCATCAGTACCAGTACGAGTCGCCTCGGTGACCAGGAAGCAGAAAAAGAGGTCAGTTCGTTCCCCTGCCCCTTATGACAAAGGCCAGATAAAGCAAGATAGCATGGGAGAGAATTCTTCTGCCAAAAATCCAGGAGAGGGTCCTTATCAAGTAGATCCGGGAAAGGGACCTTCTCAAGCAGATCAGGGAGAGGGTCCTTCGCGGGCAGCGTCAACACAGGAGGAGGAAACAGACAGAGGTAATTGTTCAATTCTTACCTCTGAAGGACTTGCGAAATACAAGAAAAGACTTTAGCCATCATGAAGGTGAGACACTTATCACCTGGTTGCTCCAATGCTGGGACACTGGGGATGATACCATAGACTTAAAAGGTAGAGAAGCCAGGCAGCTGGGAAGCCTGGCCAGAGACAGAGGTATTGATAAAGCAATTGGGAGAAAGTCGGACACCCTCAGTCTCTGGAGGTGACTCGTGTCAGCCGTAAAGTGCAGGTATCCCTTTAAGGATGACATCGGATGCTGCCTGAGCAAATGGACCACTATGGAAAAAGCTCATAAGTACCTGATAGAACTGGCTGTGCAAAAGGTGATTTATGGTGACTGGCGAGTGAATTCTGACTCTGATGAAATGCCGTGCAAATGACCTATGAGTCTGCGCAGAGTGCACCACTGATGTATTCCCACACACTGCCTACAATGGTCTGGGCAGCATCTGATGCTGACACACCAACCACAAATGAAGCTGCTAACCAAGTATGACAGCATGAAGACAGTCTCTCTTGTCCCCTCACTGTTGCAGCCATAGAGAAACTGACTGAGAAAACCAAGAAAATCACTGAAACAAATAAGAAGTTATTTGAAAAATTATGATAAACTGTCCAGGATGGAGGAAAGATCCCACTCTTCCCCCACACGGACCCATGCTGCAGCCCTCAGGAGAAGCCACTCTTCTCCTCCCATAGCTGCAGCTCTTCCATCAACAAGACCACCTGCCAGCATTATACACCACCACTTTCAGATTCCTCCTCTTCCCTTTCCAGCCTTTCCCCACTTCCAATACCAACGAGAAGGAAAATGGTACAAAGCAAACTGCAGCCTAATGGCTTCGCAAAACCCACTCCCCCCAAGAAAGTGGGTAACACAAACTTATCACACTGTTGTAAGAAAAGCATCTATGGTGAGACAAAATATGAGGTCTTTTATTCCTTCTGGCCTACCTGATATTATTTACACAGTCTTCATGAGCTTCAGAGAGAGTTTTGATGTGCTTTGAAGATATGGGGTCAAAAAGCAGTACTTCAGTCTGTTCACAAGCAACAGTCAACACCGACCTACAGGGGAGCAGAGCAAAGCAGAAACATTTGTATTCAGTAAAAGAAATTACACCCGTGCACACCCAGCTAACCTCCATTCCCTGTCCTCACGGAAACATGGCTTCACCATTACTTAGCTTGGCTTTCTGTTTACACTGCACAGGATCTGCAGCAGTGTTCCTGGTTTTTTAACTTCTTGCAGATGCCTATTTGCAAGTACCTAACACACAAATAACATAGCAGAAAACAGCATGTTGGTTTATTCTGGAGAAGTTAACTTCTCTAACTCCTCTTCGAGAGACCGTGACTTTTCTCCTGCTTGGCTGTTGACATAATGAATGCACAGCTTGTGCGTTCACTGGACAGACCACATGATTTTTTAGTTCACTTTTTTTTTTAACATGCAAGGTGGTTGTTTTGTAACGGCTATTTACTTCATAGATCCAACGATGGCATTATTTAAATCGCATAGTTAAGTGTATTTACATCAGTGTTTTTTTTAGAAGTTACTTGAGGCTGATTTGTCCCATCTCTGCAGTGCAGCGCACGAACTCAATGGTTCCTGTCTGGGAAAAAAAAAGAATCAAGCTCTGGCATGAAACCCACTGCTTCATGGAATTTCAGGGTTGGAAGGGACCTCTAAACATCATCTAGTCCCACTCCCCTGCTAAAGCAGGGTCACCCAGAGCACATCACTCAGGGCTGTGTCCAGGTGGGTCTTGAAAGTCTCCAGAGAAGAGGACCCCACAACCTCCCTGGGCAGCCTGTTCCAGGGCTCTGTCACCCTCACTGTAAAGAAGTTTGTTCTCATATTTGATCGGAACTTCCTGTGTTCCGTCTTGTGTCCGTTAACCCTTGTCCTGTTACTGGGAACCACTGAAAAGAGTCTGGCCCCATCCTCCTTAAACCCACCCTTTAGATACTTGTAAACGTTAATAAGGTCTCCCCTCAGCCTTCTCTCCTCCAGGCTAAAGAGTCCCAGCTCCCTCAGCCTCTCCTCATAAGGGAGATGCTCCAGTTCCTCAATCATCTTTGTTGCCCTACACTGGACTCTCTCCAGTAGTTCCCTGTCTCTCTTGAACTGGGAGGCCAAGAACTGGACACAGTATTCCAGTTGTGGCCTCACCAGTGCAGACTAGAGGGGGAGAATGACCTCCCTTGACCTGCTGGCCACACTCTTTCCTATGCAGCCCAGAATTCTGTTGGCCTTCTTGGCAACAAGGGCACATTGCTGGCTCATGGATAATTTACTGTCTACCAAGACCCCCAGATCCTTTTCTTCAGAGCTGCTTTCCAGCAGGTCCACCCCTAACCCATACTGGTGCCTGACATTCTTCCTCCCCAGGTGCAGGACCCTATGCTTGTCCTTGTTGAACCTCATTAGGTTCTTCTCTGCCCAGTTCTCCAGCCTGTCCAGGTCACGCTGGATGGCAGCACGGCCCTCTGGAGTGTCAGCCACCCTACACAGTTTGGTATCATCAGCGAACTCGCTGAGCATACACTCTGTCCCCTTGTCCAGGTCCTTGATGAGTACGTTAAACAATACTGGTCCAAGTATTGACCCCTGGGGGACACCACTGGTTACAGGCCTCCAACTCGACCCTGCTCCATTAATCACAATCCTCCGTGTCCTGTCACACAGCCAGCTCTCAATCCACCTCACTGTCCCCTCGTCTAGTCCACACTTCCTCAGTTTCCAGAGGAGGATGTTATGAGAGACAGTGTCAAAAGCCTTGCTGAAGTCAAGGTAGATGACATCTGCTGCTCTGCCCTCATCTAGCCAACCAGTTATAACATCACAGAAGGCTATGAGATTGGTCAAGCATGATTTACCCTTGGTAAATCCATGTTGACCACTTCCAATAACTTCCTGCTCCTGAACGTGCTTGGATATGACCTCCAGAACAAGCCGCTCCATTACCTTCGCAGGGACGGAGGTGAGACTAACAATCTTGCTTCACATTGCAGGAAAGAGGAAAAAAAAGACATCAGCCCCCAAGAGCAAGTGGAAAGGCATCTACTCTGAAATTCTACTGCAAATTTCCCACATGGCTGTGCCCATGTCACTGTCTCCCTCTGTCCTTCCACTGGCAACGCTTTTTGGGGGGCTGGGAGACATTATACTTTGCTTTCCAGGGTGTCAGCCGATCAGCTGAAGAGTCTGTAATATGCAAGGGCCTGCGAGGGGCCATACAGAGGGAGGGAGCACAGCCGGCATCGAGTGCTGGCCGCTGGCTTGCTTGGGTGAGCCAGCTGGGCATGAGCCACCCTTACACTGCCACTGCACCAACCCTCATCAAAGAGGACAACATATGGAAACACCCCCCTCTAGTCTGCCTCCCTGATCAACCACAACAATATTCCCCTAAGACCTTTACAGGTGTTACCCCAGTGACACCACCTCTTCATAACAGGCAGCCCGTGCTGAGGTGCAACCACCGACTTCTTCAGGGTAAAGATGTAGGTACAGTTTTCTCATCTCTTGCCACAACACTGACTTTGATGGCTATTTAGTTTGGCGTCCACCCAAAAGCAGCACAAAGATGACATTCAGACTGCGTATTCAGGAGCAGAATTTTAAACCAAACTCTAAAGGACAGCACCCTTCCCCAATAATCCAACTACTCAAGCTCCGATGACTACCAGCATTTTTCTACATCAGAACAGCATGAAGCCAGTAAATGTTAATGGCAGAAATAAGACTGATTCAAAGCTTTATTTAAAATATCTAGCCTTTCTGCAACCGAGTCATTTTTTCACTAAAAGCTTATATTATAAAGTTTAGATTTTAAATTTTTACTTTTTAAAATAGCAAGAAGTCAGGGGATTGCTATGAGACATCACATACTATTAAGTACAAAGAAAAAGAGTTCTCGGACAAAAGGTGTTGTTTTCTAAATGCAGTAGTGCTGTTATGGAAGTGATGGTCAAGGGCAGGAACAGCAAGACACTGGCACCAGTCTAAATTGGGCATTACCAGAGACTCAGGCTGGGAACTTAGCCAATTGTTATCCATGTTTTTTGAGACATTCAAAACCCACCTGGATGTGTTCCTGTGCAACCTATATGAACCTGCTCTGGCAGGGGGCTTGGACTAGGTGATCACTAGAGGTCCCTTCCAGCCCCTATCATTGTGTGATTCGGTGATTACTACTCTGAGGGCACAGAAAAGCCTGGAGCAAGATTTAGTATCTTACTATATCACCTAATTCAGTTGCCAAAACCAGAACAACTTCAAGAACTACAACTTCAAGGATGTTACCTCTTTTAAAAAAAAGGACCTTTTCTTCCCCACATGAAGACCTTCGTGTATCCGTGTATTTACAGCTTTCCTTGGAGAAAAAAAATAATCAAAGACCTTGTCCAGGATACACATTATTTGCGAATGACACCAGAGAGAAGTCTGCAGAGAGTTCAAAGGGGTCCAAACAGGCACAGAAAACACCCGCTTGGGCAGGCTGTCCGGCTCTGCACCAGCCTCTCCGAGGGTATCAATGTTTAATGGGTTCGTGTATGTTGAAAAGGTCTGATTAAGTACAATGACACGACAGTGACAGTGAAGTCTGGCCTGCTAAATTAGTGAAGCTGACCTCCAGAAAAGCTCAGGAGTTCCCCCAGCCCTGCAGAGCTCCAGCCCGTACAGAGGCATTATGGCAGGAGGGCAGCCGCCCTTGGCCCGCACGCCGAGGACCAGAGAGCAGCTCCCTGCGGGCCAGACCTCACCCACAGCACAAAGTCCAAAGGCACCCTCCCTGCCGTATCCCCATAGCAGCGCTTCGAGGAGCCAGAAGGTGACAGAAGGGGAAAGTGACAGAAGCTACAGAGAGACCAGAAGTCTCCACTGCGCAGGATGGGTCTTGGCCAGCTCAGGTTAGGCCAGGTCTGTGACGGCTCTAAGCTGAGCATAACCAGCAGAGAATCATGCAGAAGTGAGCAAGGTTTGGGCTGTTTCATTTAGTTTTCAAGCAACTGAGGTTCAAAGCCGTGATGCGAACCCACACCCAGCACCACTGGCAGTCTGCTGGGCCTGGCCCTGCAGCCACACCAGGTCCATGGACGCATCCCTGCGACACCAGAACCTTCTTGCTGGGTTCGTTTTGGAGCAGGAAGGTCCCTGGTTTAGCTCACCATGCCGCCTCACACACAACAGGCACAAAGGAGGTGGGAGGAACACAGAAGTACACCTTTTGCCAGAAACTTGCACAAATAGTCTTGAACAACAGCCCAATTACACTGCTACCGCAGCTGACAGTTTCTACACTGGTACAGAACACCCAGGTGTGGATATTTTTCCAAATTTGCTCGCTGCAGCCAAGCCAGGAGAGCGATCCCCCCAGCCTCTTCGCACTGCAGAGAGGACACCATGCCTCGGGAACCTTCATCACACCTGGCTGGGGATCTACAAAAGAAATCACTTTCCAGCAACAGTCACCTGAGGATTATTTTGACAGTTTCTGAAGCTTAACTTTCTCCTTTTCAAAAAATGGAGGAACAAATAAGGAGTTGAACCGCATCTCTACAGCACAACTATGGCAAAATCGTCAGGAGTTCAGATGTTCACAGAAACCAGAAGCCTGTTCTGATGAAAACTCACTGAAAATGGAAAAGCTGACCAGCCATCAAGGGTAACAAAGATTTCAATTCTGACTATCCAACCCAAAAACACTGTTGAGACCACCCTAGCTGGCAAGGTCTTTCTGGCAAGAAAGCTTCACATGCGAGCACACTGCAGGATACAAATACACAGATGTCTCTAAAGTTAACTCACTCTGCTCTCGGTTGGTGTTCCGGGACTTCTTGTGTTCTAAATGAGCCCAAGTGCCACTTGCTTTTGTCTACACCACTACAGGAGTGTTCAGCAAGAAACCTCTCAACTCCTTCCTCAACGCAGACCCACAAAATTCGTGGCACCCTCAATGAATAAGTAAGTGTCACATTTCAAACAGAAACTTGGCTCTCTGAGGACATCTGGCATGAACACTTCTGCGCCTTAACGAAGCGGTTCCGCCACCCTGTTCTCAACCGTGTGCCTCAGTTTACCGCCTCCCCTCCTCCCGCGGAAGCAACCACAGAGGAGCCGGGCCCGACGCCGGGCCCTGGGCAGCGGGACGGGCTCCCGGCGGGGGGGGACGGCGGCTCGCAGCGAGCCGGGCCGGGCCGCCGTTCGCGAGCAGGAGCGGCGGAGCGCAAAGGCCTCCTGCCCGGGCCTGCCGAGCCAAGCGCATCCCCGCCGGGGCCGAGTCCCGACGCTGCCCCAGACCTCACGGTCCCCCCGCCACGGGTCACGACAGCCGCGGCCCCCTGGCAGAGCGCGACCGAGCGGGGCTCACCAACCCTGCCCGGCACCCGGAGTGGGGGGCGCGGGTCGGGACGGCCGCGCCGCCGGCTGGGCCCGGTCCCCGCAGAGGTCGGGCGCGGCAGGCTCCGCGCCGCCCGGGCTGGCGGGAGCGGCGGCGGGGCCGGCGGGCGAGCGGGGGACGGCGCTGGGCCCCTACCCGTCGGGCGAGTACTCGAGGTTGAAGACGGCGCCATGCGTGCGGGTGCTGAGGTACACGGAGTCGGCGGGCTGTATGGAGCCGTACAGCCCGGTCATGGCGCGGAAGGTGTCCCGCGCCGGGTCCACAGCGGCGCTGCGGCCCAGGCAGCGCCCGCGCAGCCACCCGAACAAGCCGGCCCCCGGCGCCGCCCGCGGGGGAGCGGCTGGCAACGCCGGCTCCATGCCGGCAGGCGAGCCGGGCCCCGGAGCCTCTGGGCCGCCGGCAGTCCCCGCCCGGGCGGCCTCCACCTCCGCGCTCATGGCGCGGACATCGCCGGGCCGCGCCTCCGCCTGCCCCCGCCGCCGGCACCGCGCCTGCGCGCGCCGCCCCGCGCGGGACACGTGACCTCCGCGCGCGGCGGGGGCGGCGCCGGGCCCGGCGGGCCCCGCAGCTGCCTCCCCGTCCGTCCCGGGTCCCGGTGAGCCGGCGGGAGCCCGCCGCCGTGACGAGGCGTGCGGGGTCTCACGGCGGAGAAGGCAGGAGGCCGCGCAGCAGCTCGGGTGAGGGCACGGGGTGACCCAGCGAGCCCGCTACTGGCGCGGCCAGTGCCGAGGCCACAGCCGCCATCGTCCCGCTGCATGCAGCCGGCCCGGATGACCGGGGAAGGGAAGCCCACCCTCCCCTTGGCAACCCTCTGGCATTAATCTCTTAACCCCTTTGCACATTCAGAATAAGCCACACTAGCTTGCAAATGAAGAGCTTGATCAATGTTAAGGCTGCGCGGACATGAGCGGCCTGTCAGGTGCGCTCGGTGTCCCCTCCTGGCTCCCAGCTGGGTGTCCTGCCCATGGCGTAGAACTCCTTGTTTGGGCACAGGTCAATGTAATGAGCGATGCAATTGGACATGGCGAAAAACGCAGAGATGATGCCTATGTCCCACGCATCTACACAGTCAAAACCGTGCCTCTCCACCTTCTGGAAATGCTCCTCAGTGATGTTATCGACTCTACAGACTGCAAGAGCGAACTCCAGCATTGCCAGGTGCCGGTCACTCAGGTCAGCCAGCTTCCACTTCACAATGACCTGTGAGAAAGCAGAAGCCAGAGGCAGCACAGATGGACCAAGCAAATGGTCTGCCTGGCTGGCCACCTTCTTTTCTCCACAAGCCAGAGAGGTGGCTCTTACTTGGCACCTGAACCAGACATCCTGGCTACTACCAAAAAGACTCATCTGTTTTACTGCCATCTCAGGGACTGTGGCAGTTTTGGTGAGACAAAACTGTGGGGGAGTCCTTGAAACAGGACCCAATGCCACCAGGACACTGCAGCTCCCTGTTGGTACCAAGTTCCTCCGCACACCAGATTAAAACAGCAAAGAATGTGGGCAGGAGGATGAATGCTCTGCAGGTCAACCATCCCTCCCAAAATCTTTCTTGGAAGGTGGATGAAGATACACAGACCCCCACGTCGAGGCCCTGCCCCCACTGGCCACTGCTCACCAATAAACCTAGTGGCACAAGTATTGTGTTGGGGTCCCAGATATGTCAAAATTGCTCAAGATTGGTGGGAACTACATAGATCAAAGGTTCAAATTATAGATTGAAGATCAAAACTTCTGGTGAGAAAGGAGGCACATGAGAGGGCCATTCCCACCTCCCAGGGGACCACGTGAAGGAGGTGAAGTGCACACTGCTGTCACCCCACTGACCTGGTCAGCCAGGACTGGCTGCTTGGAATATATCCGATGAAGTGCTCCATCTGCAATCACACAGTAGGGACATCTATTCACCACACCTGTAGCCACAATTATGAGCTCTTTGTCTGCCTTGCTCAGTCACCCTACAGGGACAGCAAAAGATTTAGCACGCTTTGCTGTTAAAAATGTCCACCACAGCAAGAATCACTGCGGAAACAGGGAGGGGAGGGTGCTGGGTACAAGCTGCCTGCAGTACAGCCCAGGGGACAGAGCTCCAGAGAGTGTGCAGGGAGACACTGCAACCAAAGCTCCTAGGTGACAGGATGAGGGGCAGCCATTTTAAACTCAAAGACGGTAGGTTTAGATTGGACATGTTTTATGAAGAAAATGTTTAGAAGAAAATGTTTTATGATGACAGCAGTGAGACACTGGGACAGGCTGTCCAGAGAAGCTGTGGGTATCCCACCCCTAAAGTGTTTAAGGTCAGGTTGGACTGGCCTTTGATCGCCCTGATCTAGTGAAAGGTGTCGAACACCACATGGCAGGCCGGGGGGGGGAGTGCTGGACTAGCTGATCTTTAAAGGCCCCTTCCAACCCAAACCACTCTGTCATTCTGTGATCATCCATGCGACCAGTTTACCTGTATAGTTGCTCGTGAGGCACCTAATTAGGATGAGGGACATGAGATTTGGTGAACAGGGAAACAACAATTCTGCATAACAGGAAAACTCAGACAAGCAAAATTACTTGCTCACAGAGTAGGAAGCTCAGTTGGTACTTCGTGTACGTCTTGGAGGCAAATGGCTAGGGAGTGTGTTGTCTGTTCTTCCTCTGATGCTGTGTTGCTGCTTCACAGAGAAGTGCAATGTTCTAAAACCCGCTAAGCAGGTTTCAGCAAGTAAACATTGGGAGGAAGAAAAAAATAAAAGTAACAATGAGGC
The DNA here is from genome assembly GCA_008658365.1 of Alca torda. Classification (NCBI taxonomy): domain Eukaryota; kingdom Metazoa; phylum Chordata; class Aves; order Charadriiformes; family Alcidae; genus Alca; species Alca torda. The sequence continues at coordinate 84,432,559 of CM018101.1, forward strand.
ACCCTAGGACTGGGGCTTTGAGAACTTCTAGTGACCACCAGGCAGACAAACCACAACTTCTACAGAGTATCTAGCTCTGTGACTGCTCTAAAGAAGCTGTGGAGAAGGCTGTGCTTTTTTATACTCAGAATCATTCCTCAGCATTTTCACAGACAGCTTCACAAGAGGATTGTGCACAGGGCCTGAGGAACTTACCTGGCTGCGTATCAGCACTCATGCTCTTTGCCTTCTTTAAGAGAATTAGCAGCACTTTTTTTTTTTAAAACTACACTTCACAGGGAAGGTCGGGGTCTCTTCCTCCCCACAAAAACCTCTGCTTTCCATAAAATCAGTGTCTTCTAAGAGCAAGAAAAACACTACTAAAACCTCCCGGGTAAAAAAGTCAGAAGAGGCGTTATTGCTCTGCTTCAGTGCCAGCAGGTGGCAATGCCGTGATACTGCAGGAGAGATGCTGAAAAAGATGGGATCCAAATTATTCCTACTCTTCAAGTCAAAAATGAAAGCATGGGAATGAGAAGGGAAAAACAGACCCTCATATAGCTAGGGGCATGGCTTCACTCCAGCAGCACAAGCAGAGCAGAAGCTTCACACACAGCCTGCACGTATCATGTGGGAGAGGTGTAAGGCTGCACTCCTCACTGCCTCCAGATCTTGCTGAGACACTCCTCCCAAGCCCTCATCTCCTGTTGACTACATGCACCAGCTTATTTTTACAAAATCCTGGTTTTACTAATGTACCTTCTGAGCAAAAGCAATGAGAGCAGGCCCCTCGGTGCCTTGTACCATGGGAAGAATGGGGGAGGAACCTGCAGTCCTCAAACCGCGTTTCCTCAAAGGCTAGAGAGCCATGCAGAGTTCCCTACAGCCCTGCTCAGGGTGCTGCTGCAGCCAGCCTTCCCTCATTTCCACATCCCAGTGCACAGCAAGCACCTTGGTCCTCTCCCCGCTGCTGTAGGGTAGGGACACCCCAGGGTCCAAAGTCCCTGGTGCAGTGTGGCAGGGCACAGAGGGCACATCCTCCCTCACACAAATTCCATGCACAGCTCGTGAGCTTCCAGGCCAAGATCTGCTGGGAAGGCAGAGCTGCAGGCAGGCTCAGCAAGGACCTGCCCCTCCCTTGGGAGCTCTTTCGTGATGGGCCCATGGCTGTGACCCAGCCTGAGCCTCACTGTGGCTGTGGTGCCCAGTCTGGAACCTGGCTGACCCCCAGGCCAACTTCCTGGTTTGACTGTGGATCTGCCTCGTCCCCTTGGACTTGCCTGGGAAATCTAGAGCTACCCTGCTTGCCTTGCTCTGGTAGTGTGGGGCTGCAGCCTTGCCCATGAAACCACTGCCTCGGCCCATGCCCTTCCAGCACACTCTGCTCCAGCTCATCTTCCCTTCCGCAGCAGCCCATCCTTTCTTTGTCATGACACAGAGCATGGTGCAGTGAGGCAGCAAAGCTTGGCTTGAGAGCTGCTTTTTAACCACAGACTACGAAGCTGTATTCAACAGGAGTGAAGCCAGAAGCAGCTGCACCATTCCAGCCTCCGCCAGCTGTTACTATGGGCTGGGAGAAGGCACAGTGAGGCAATACATCTGAGGATGTCAGAAGTGTTGCTTCTAGCAATGTTTCACATCTACAAAGGGAAGGGCAGTTCTGAGGTGGTTGTATGGTTTACCTGTGTCTTTGTGCATAATGGCGTTGTAATAAGCAAAAAAAGCTCTGAATTCAGCAGGTCAGTGAGACATGACTTTGAACACTTTGGGCAGAAATCCAGTCTGTTCAAGGAAAAAGAAAAACAAGTCAAGAACTGTAACTTAACGCAGATGGCAACATTAATGCACTAGGCTTAGACAACCATTTGGTAGCACAGCAGTGCTGGGGAATCTCTGCAGACCCCTTTTCTTGCCCTTTGAGCCTATTTATGCATAGGACTGAACATGTAATGATGTGGTTCTTAATTAGGTGTTGCTGCAGTTTCATAGCATTGCCCTGCTCACTTCAGCCACAGCAGGAATGCCCACAGTCACACTGGCAAGCTCCTTTACAAACCAAGAGGCTGTCTCCACTTGATCTTGCTGCACAGATGCTGCTATGCCCAATTGACCATGCTAAACCTTCTGTAACTCTCTCTTCCCTCTGAGATTACAGGATGCAAGACAGGGCTGGCCTCATCTGAACAGGCACGCTGTTTAAGGTGCTGGCACACAGTGGACGTATATATGGGCACAACAGTGCTACTCTACTACTCTCCCCATTCTGCCCCCAACAGCTGCTAATGCCTGGTCCATCTCTGTGATGGTGTGCAGGGCTGCCTTTCCCAGAGAATCGACTGCTGCCTCTCACACACAGGATCAGCCAATGCAGCACCCACACAAGCCTGGGTCCCAGCAGTTGGTATTTATCAGTAGAGGTTCAGCCTCAGTGCCTGGCTGCCTACTTGCACTTCTAAACGGTCTGTGTTTGCTGTGATTGTGCTCACTGCCTGCAGGCTCCATCAGCTTACCAGCTGCTGTTCTTGAGGATGTTTATGGAAAAGCAGAGTTGCCCATATGTCACAGAGTCTTCTCGCAACCTCCCTCCACTGCCACACACTGCCTGTGCCTTCCTCCTGTCTTACCCATCTGCTTATTGTTCGTTAACCAAGGGGAGGCTCCTCCCTCTTTGTCCGCAACCCATTACTGAGGAACCCCTGGCAACAGAAGTTGGCAGCCCTGTTTGGATATCCAAGGCTGCTGGTTTGACTGGATCCTATACGTAGGTCTGTGCTGACCCCTTCAGTACACACAGGGGTTTGTGTCACAGCATGTGACATTCGAGCTGACTCTTCCTCTGTACATCATATTTACGCAAATTTCACCAGGGCCACTGCAACAGTAGCAGAGCACAGATTCAATGGGCTGGCAGGAAGGACAGGGAGGGATGGACCAGCACTCCCCTGAGACGGGCTCTTGGAAGAGAGAAGTCTCTGCGGAGCTGTGGCTGCTGGTGTTTTAGCTGTCAGGAAGGACTGTGTGGCATTCCTTCTCTGCAGCAGCAGGGAAGGAAATTCTTGTCCAGTTCCCTCTTCTTCCCCTTATACACAGTTATGCATTAGGCTTACCGTTCTGCCACTGTGTGCCCTGTTTAGCTTTGGAGAAAAAAAAGTCAAAGCTCAAAAGCAGGAATACCCCATAAGCCTTTTAATACTGTAATCAAAACAACTCTTTTTTTGCTCTCCATTAAAAGTGTTAAAAACACTCCTAATAGTGTCTCAAGTAAACACAGATGCTCTCCCAGAAAAACAAATACATGTCAGTCTTCCAGCTAATCCTGTGCACAAGACGCCATCTGAAACAACACACTAGTCTTATGGAACCAGGGAAGCTTACAATCCTGCCAACGCACTGCAGGATTTCCAGTAAAATTCCCATCCTGTAGACTGGAAGGAGCTTCGCAAGAAGTGCTGCTCATCTCAGTCTCCCATCAGGTTTGTGTTAGACCTACCTGGACCAGAACTGCTCTCTTAGGGTGTATGACCTACTTGGACTTTGGACCCTTTCCACAGATGGAGTTTTGCAGCAGAACTCCTTTACCTTCATTTCTGCTTCCTCCATGAGCTCCATGATGTCATACGGCATGTCCTTCTTATTGGGTACCAGGTACTGCCCAATAGGTCTTGCAGCATTCTCTTCCTTGGTGCTGCTGTATGCCACCCAGGGCCCCCTCCAGTGCCCTCCTGAGGCTAGGAGAGGCAGAAGCTAGGGAGAAAGGAGGAAGGAGTTTGTTATTTGGAAGGACATGTATTACCTCATCAGCCTGCTGAGGGAGGACTTTTCCTCAGCTATTCCTGCTTTTCTGACAGGACTCAGGCACCTCTATCACTGTAAGCCACTTGCTGCTCCATTAGCAGGGCGGTACTCTGGGAAAGGTAACCCAAGACCCGTTCCTGGCTGTAGCCCTAAGCTGTTGTGTGGGCACGCAGCAAGTGTCAGGTCCCCTTGCCCCACTTCTATGCACCATCTCAGCTGCAGGCCACGGCCACTCCTCCTCCTTGCAGCCCTCACCAGCCATGGATCAGCCCATCTGCACCAACCTGCCGCATCTCCCAACCTTAAAAGGTGTTTCCCACCAATCTGCACAGAGCAACACCACAGGGACATCCAGCAGTGGTCCTAACAGATCTCCTTCAGCAAAGGAGCACAAAGAATAAATTCAAGGCCTTTTTTTTCTGCCAATCAGCCTTCTTCCAAACAAAGTCACCCCCTCTCCTGCAGAACAATCAATGGCACCAGAATCAGGCCTTCTGGAGGTCTGAAGCAAACACTAATGTTATGCCAGAACCACTGGAAAGGGTTTGGTACCAAAAGACTGGATCACCCTTTGTAATGCTCCATTACTGTAAGTTGTGGTCTCACAGCACCCAGGCTGTAGGCCTCGCTAGCTGTTCAACCCTGCCGCAAAGAGCTTTACGATGCAGCTGCATTTGACAGACGGTGGGGCTGGGCCAGAGCGCAAGAGACTCGGTGCTGGGCAGCTGGTGCAAGTGTGGGCACCCTGCTTGGAGGGCACCTCGAGCATCCGCCCAACTGTCCGGCACACACCACAGCGGTTCTGCGTGTTCCCAGGAACACTGCACCATCCCCAGTCACCCCCACCACCGCAGGGTGTCCCTCACAATTTTTTGGGGAAAACTAAACCTGTTGGATCACACATTCTCTGAGTGTTCCCGCTTGGCTTATACTCGAATTCTGGCCCAAAACGCCAACACACTACTGCAGCATAAATGAACAACGATAACTGGGGCACAGACACCTCAGCTTGCTGCTGAGGAACGACGACACTGGAACAGCTGTACATGCTGCACCAGAACATATCCAGCTACCGCCAATGAAAATCATAAGAAAAACACTAAACCAAGTATAAATAGGAAAACCATCTTAGAAATGAAACTTCTGAGGGAGTAAGTGCAACAAGTAGCTTTAGGGCCACTGAGAGCGCAGAGTCCCACGTCAGGGTCAGCCCTGTGCCCCGCTGGGAACCGGGCAGCCCTGCACAGCCCATGGAGGGGCCCGGCAGGTTTCCCTCTGTCGCTGGGACAGCGAGTGCCGGGAAGCGGAGGCCGCCGGGTGTGTGACAGCAGCAGCTTCGCGGCGCGACGGGGCGCCAGGGCCTGGCAGGTTCGCCCCCTCCGCGACCGAGGCGAAACCGCCGCGGGGCGGGACTGGCGGCCTCGACGGAACCCGACGGCTCCGCGAAGACCGGGGCCGGCGGGAACCCCCGGCTCCGCCGCCCCTCCCGCGGTGGGGCCGCCCGGGCCCCGCCACCGGTCCCGGCCCAGGCTCAGGCTGCCCGGAGGGACGGTGCAGGAGCGGACAGCGCCCGCCCGGACATCCCTCCGCACAGCGGCCGTGCCGCCTTCCCGGCCCCACGGGGCGGCTCCTCCCGCCCGGGGCGCCCCCCTCGCCGGGCCGAGCCCCTACTCACGGGCGGGCGGGAAGGCCGCAGCCACAGGCCGCGCAGCAGACAGCTGCTCATGGCCCGTCCTGCCCCTGGAGGCCTCACCCCCCCTGGCCTTCCCGCCTTCCCCAGGCCCCGTCCGCCCCGTCCGCCTCCCCCTGGCCCGGCCTCACAGAAGGGCCCCGCCCCGCCCGCTCCCTTCCGTGCCAGGCCCTGGCTGCGGCCCCGCCTCGGAGCGCCGGCGACAGTGGCGATGGCGGGCGGCGGCAATGGCGGGTACCCGTCGGCGGAGGCCGAGGGGGAGGCGGCGGTAGCCTGCGAGGCTCTCCGTCTGCTGCAGATCGAGCCGTCGGCCGTCAGCCCCGGCGCGGGGCGGGCGGGCGGCGCGGCGCCGTGCTCGGTAGGTGCCGCGGGGCGGGCGGGGGCGGTGGGTCCGGCTTGGCGCCCGAAGCCCGAGGCCTGAGGCCCCACTGCTCCGCAGAGGAACGTGCTGCGGAAGCGGAGGCGCTGGGAGCGGGTCCTGGCGGCCAAGAGGAGGAAGCGGCGGCAGGAGCGGGAGCGGAGCCGGGCCCGGCGCGCCGGGGGCCCAGGTGAGGCGCGGAGCGGGGCGGCCCCGCCGAGGGGCCCGGCCCGGGGCCCGGGGCCGGCGCTGCCCTCTCTCTGCTCTGCCTCCCAGGCGCTGCCGGCCAGGACGGCGGGAGGGCTGCGACCGCTCTGGTGAAGGAACGGCTTCTGGAGGCCCGGGCGTCGGGGCCCCGGCTCTGCGTGGACCTCGGCCTGGTCCACCGCATGTCGCAGAAGGTACGGGGGACCTGCGGCGGCCTGGACGCCGTTCGGAGGTGCTGGACGTGCCCCATCGCAGCCTGGACGCGGCCTGGCTGCTCCTCTCCGCTGCATGTTCTTCTCTGCTTCTGCTGTGCAGTGTCCAGCCCTGTGCTGATCGCAGGGAGGGAGCAGAGGGGAGCCCACTGAAGTGGGGCCGAGGGAGAGGAGGTGGCTGGGGCAGGTCCCTGGTTTGTTCTGTTTGTGCTGGGAAACTCAGGAACCCTCCAGCTCAGCTCGAGCAGGGCTGTGTGGGGATGCACATACAGCAGCTCCCCTGAGCTCAGCCTTGGGGGCTCCCCTCCCATCTCTGTCCATGCCTTCTGGGCTGCCGGGTCTCCAGCCGGGTCTCCTGCACGCCCAGCTGGCTCTCTGGGTTTCCTTCAGACCCAGAGGAGCTGAGCTGTACTCCCCAGAACAACCTCAGCAACCGGCTGGTGACACAGGCATGATGGATGTCTGCAGACCCGGAATGGAGCCTGCCCCTAGGCTTGTGGGTCACTGTGTTTATTATTTGTTGGAAGGAAACAAGCCGCCTCGCCTCCCAGATCAGGAGACTCTATGGGGCAAACAGGCGGGCCAAGAAGCCGTTTTGGCTCTGTTTGACAGAGTTTGTGGTGGGCTCGTTGATCCATGAGGAGTGTTTTCGCATGAACGACGGCTTCTCCAATTATTTGGTAAGGGTCTCTGACCACAGTGCTTTCAAGGCTCGTAGCACCCCACAGCCACAGTGCTGGCCCAAAATAGGCAGAGGTGGGCTGGGATGGTGGGAATGCAGTTCAGTGATAGTGGTTAAGGTCAGATATTCTTGCCCTTTGGCAGGAGACAAGAACTGACAGATAATGGGTTGATGTGCAAGGCCACCTAGTATGGAGCTCATGTCCCTCCTGCGTGCAGGAGGAGAATTCCTTCTGCAGATGCTACTTCTGCAAAGAGACCTGTGATACTGGGGACAGGCAGACACATAAGTTTGGTCAGGCTTTGGGCAGGTCACGCATTCCTGTCCTGAGTTTTGTAGTGAGCTTGGTCTGACGCAGCACAAGGCCCACACGTACAGGTTATGGCAGTGACATCAAGCTGTGTGTTCTACAGCGCGTGTGGGGTTGCATCTCGTAACGGGAAAAAACCACCTGAAGTGGAGATTCCTGAATCTCTCAAGCATTAGGATCTCATTTAAAATTAGGCAACTATTGCTGATCTCCCTTCCTCAAACCATGTCTAGGGATTTTTATGAGAAGAGAATTTAATGGATCTTGAGATATGTATTGTTCAGTGCCCATATAGAAACTTTTTCCAAATTAAAAAGCCCACTCTACCTGTAGGAGTTTAAATACCTAAGGCAGTAGTGTTAGTTCTGGTATATTTCCATATCTGAGAGTGGGTGTTGCTCTGGCAGGTGGAGTTTGGGCTAATGGGCTTCTTCTCTTCCCATCTCGCATTTTTCAGATGGATACAACTCAAGAAAGTTACCTGGACCTGTTTCCTTTAGATGCAATTGTTTATCTCACTCCTGACTCTGAGAACGGTAAATATGCTTGCTTTAGGCACAGGGGAACTAGGGCAAAAGGTTGATTTTTAAGCTCTTTTTTTTAAAGACTATTTCTTACTTCAGGTGATTCAATTCCAAGCATTCACTGTCTCGAATTGCATGAGATATACTGTGTTCTTAGGTCTGATGCTAAACCTATTCATATCTCAATCTGTTTCGACAGGGAATGAGGTTTCAAGTCAGGGCTGTGTGTCAACTGCAGCAGACTTAACTTAAAACCTGAGTGTAGATCCCCTGCAGTTTGAAATACTATGAAGTGGCAAAGTGGAGATGCTGTGGCAGCTTTGAATACAGTCTAAATTACATCTTTAAGTAACGCAGGAGCTACAACGTTCCCTTTATTGCTTAATTTGCTACTGTGTTTTTCTCCTCCTCTTCCTCCATTTCTAATTGGCCACATGTTCCTGGGGATGTAGATCCCTTTCTTGTTTTATGCAAGTGTCTTAACGTGATAAAGAATCAGGTAAGAGTGGGGTAAGGTTTTAGTAGCTGACCCTGAGAGTGGGGAGGTGTCTGCAGAGCACATGGGGATCAGACTGACCGTATCAGTCACATCTTGGAACAGACACTGTTTTACGGGAGCAGTGTGTGGTATCTCCGGCACTCTGTGCTTTTGGGCTGTGTCTGATCTCTCCCTTCCCGTCTGCCTGACGGTTCAGGCAGACACTTCCGTCTCAAGCCTCAGTCTCCTGCACTGCCTGAGGCTCCAGTGTGAAGGATGACGTTGGCTACAGCTTTCTCATGAGCATGGGGTCTTGCTTGGGGGAAGGTGTGGTGCAGGATTTTACTGTTGTATGTTGCTGAGCGAGTGCTTCTCTTGTTTCTAGTCCTTGAAGATATTGATCCAAGTAAAGTGTACGTCCTTGGAGGCCTGGTGGATGAAAGTATTCACAAGGTGGGTGGTAGCCTGTGGGAACCTGAAGGTGCTGTCTGCCCCATTCTCTCACGAGAGCAGAGATGTCCCATTGGTAGCACCCAGTGCTGCTGCTGCCTCAGTTTGAGACATAACTATTGTGCCATCATCCGTTTTTCCTCAGGGTTCTGCCTGGACCCAGTACCAGGCTGAGAGAGACTGCAGCAGTCTGGGTGAAATGAGGCCCAGGGCATTTTTCGGCTTTGTAGCTGGTTGTATCCAAAATGATGTGCCTGCTATGCACGTGCAAGTTTGTGCACATTGGGCACCTTTTTCTTGTTTCCCTTGCAGAAGCTGACTCTGCAAAGGGCACAAGAGCAGTCCTTGCAAACAGCCCGCCTCCCCATTCGTGAATACATGGTGAAAACCGTTAACACCAAGAACTACCACTCAGAGACACTGGCAATTAATCAAGGTGAGAGGCTGAGCCACATCCTGGAACTTGCCTGGGCTGCAGGAGGGGGGGAGGCTGTCAAGCAGCAAAGTTTTCAAAATGGAGGCCTGGTGCTGAGTAATGTGAAAAACACTGGAAGCAGAGGTTTTTCTTACTAGGTTTTATCCATGCCACTTCCATTTTAAGGTCTTGTGTGCTTCTCTGCATCAGCCCGTTCTCAGAGGAGCACGACTTGCATCACTCTTGCTTTGCACAGAGCAGTGAACAGCTGGTGTGGAGAGATGTGAGGAGGCTGCTGTTGCTAAAAGTTGCACAAGGTCCCAGGCAAGGGAGGACAGAAGTTCTCCGGCCGTGTCAGGTTCAGTCAAGGCAGGGCTTACAACACCAGGGTGGAGTGTTCGTGTGCTGTACCACTGTGATGGCTCCATGTCCTGACCATGACCTGGTGACATCAATGGATGCATCCATGCTCCTCCACCTCTGCTGTAGTCTGTGGCTCTGTAATGTGAACGCCTCTCTGCTAGGGAGTATGGGGGGGGCTCATGTCCTAGACCAGCTCTAGTAAGTTCTTGCCTCTGGCATGAGGACTTTGTTGCCATCTCTGTCGGCACCGGGCAGAGGAGGTGGCTGAGGACTCTGCAGAGCACCGAGCTTAGCTGCTAGAGACCACTGTGTCCCAAGGGAGCCCTGATGTGGAGACACAGCATCTGAGAAGCGATGGTGGAAGCACGTCAGGTATGACCCACCATGGATGTACTGTCATCAGCAGCACAGACCAGCAGTACAAGTTAGTCACAATGGTGACTGGGGGCACCTTCCCTTAGTTGACATGGCCTCTGCTTTTTCTAGGCAGAGCTCCCCAAAGTCATCTTCAAAATAGTCACCTGCAGTTATTATAATTTCCTGACGGTTTGCAGCCAGTGGGGCAGTAGAGCTTGCTGATTGATACTGGTATCACAGCATGGTACATCTCTCTGTTCCTGACAGTCTTTGATGTGTTATCAACTTACTATGAGACCCGAAGCTGGCCAGCAGCCTTGAAAGCTGGAGTGTCTTCTGGAAAAGGCTATGCGCTACCAGATGCGGTGAAAGAAGTGAAAATACCTCAGCATGACAATGCCCAAGAAAACTCTTTTATTTTGTGATGTTGAGGAGCTGTGCAGACAAGAGAGGCAAATTCCACATTTCGAGCAGAGGCACCAGCACGAATGTGTGTAGAGAAAACGGCTCTGCTTAAATCTCTTTAAGGACCTTGCCAAGAGTGACATATTTTACCTCAGCAGTACAATGATGGAAATGATTTCCTCTTTTTGAACAGAAAACAAAAGCCAGTGGAGCCCTGGGATCAAGTAAAAACTGGCAGGAATTGAGTTTTGCTGCTTTGCAGATGCTTGTTAGAGTGTTTCTAACTCTTGCATCTACACTTGTTCTGGGACCGGGAGGAGTGCTTTAAGGTATTTCTTTCATCTTGATTAAACAGTAAGGTTAAGTTAGAATGCAAAACTCACTGGCAGGGGAAATTCCTTCCCATGGGAAAGGACAGCACTGGTCCAGTTGGGTAACACAAGATGGGAAGTGATTCCCCAGTGGAGAAACAGTTCCCGTGTGTGCCACGTCCTAACAATGTTAAACCAGTTGAACTGACGACTTGGTGAGCTGTAGAAGCCTATAGCTAATCCTGTGCATCTAATCTAAAATAAAACGTTTACTCTTAAACTCCCATTGCATCCTTACAGTTACTGCTGCATGCATGATCATCAGATGCTGATGTGTGATGTTCACTAACCCTGACACTCCTCCTGGAAAGGTACCTGGGATTTGACTGTGACCTGCACAAAGAGCAGTGACGTATTTCATGGTCACAGCAGAAAGCATTTTTCATGCATCTAAGTCAATACATTACTTCACACATTGTTGCTGAAAAAAAAAGAACAAACAAACAAAAAAAGCCCTTATCTCTAATGACTCTGTCTAACCACCAGTGGAAGGACTTTAATGTCTTCTCAGGTAAACTATCTCATATGCTTATGCATTTCTCCTTCACATCGAGAGCCCTTTACAACTCCTGGAATTCAGTGCCTACACTGTCAGTAGGGCCTGCTGCAGCAGAAGCCGTTGGTGGACACGGGCTGTTGCTCCCTATGTAGGCTCAATTTGTGTCTGCCGGTGCCTGTTGCTCTGCTGTGCCCTGTGGCCTCGTTCCGTGTCCCATGGGCTCTTGTTCTTGTCGTGCACCCCTGCTCATTAGCTGTGGGTGTGTAGTTAGAGGTCTGCACTTGGGCTTCAGCGTAAGAGACTTAAAGTTTCTAATTGAGCCCGAGTTTGCTAGGCAGCAGAACACACTACCCCAAACCACCTGGCAATGCTGCCCTCCCCAGTGGCTGAAGGTACTTCGGCCACCCTGTCCTTGTGTGGCCAGGAAAGCAGACTGCCCTTGGTTAGCTGGCTTGCCTGCGGGCCACTGTGAGAGCAGCAGCTGTAGGGCACCTGGCGTAGGGCTGCTGTAGGTTGCCAGATTCCCGTGGGCTTGCCTGGCTGTTAGAGTCTACCTGGTTAGGGAGCTCTTGTAGTGCTGCAGCAGTCCCTTCTGCCGTCCTTTTCTACACCAGGGTTCAGCTGCGAGAACTTGCCTCTCTCCCTCCAGAAGCATTAAAGAATGAGCAAAAAGTGGAGGTGGCCGCCCTGCTGTTACAGAACTGCAGGACAAGCCTGTCCCCCCACTGCCCTTGTGCTTGGGGAGATGTGGCAGCGCTGGCTGTCTCCTGTGGCCCGCCCGTGCTCCTCTGGTGCAGACCCCTCCCTCCGAGCACAGCTGGCTGCAGCAACACCTCGTCATGCAGCGCTCCTGCTGCAGGCGCCGCTCAGAGAAAGCCAGCCGTTCCCCGACAAGCCCCTCGGTTAGACACCAGCAATGGGGACCTGCCTCTGCCCGCTTCATCAGAGACACTAAGGTCGTGCCTCCAGCACGGGAGTGCTGATTCACTGGGGATGCACAGAGAGATGACCTTCAAGGGCTAACAGCTCATACTTAGCTAGGGGTATACCGCACATGACAGGAGAAGAGCTACTGATGAGGCTGGAAAAAGGGGCTTGCCCTCTCGGGAGGCCAGTGTAATGGGTCACTAGTGAAGGTGGCATTTCAGTCTCTGGGCTTACTTGTTCCTTCTGGAAGACACAGATCTGAAAGTAGCATGGCGGGGGAGGGGTGGGGGGCTAATCGGGAACTTTCTCAAGCATCAGCAAATGGAAATAGAAGAGCAGGGTAACACGCAGAAACCATATCAGAAAACCAGGATATGATGTTGCCTCCCTGGCCTGGGACAGCCCTTTCTTCAGCCCTTGCAAGGAAAAGCCGTTAAATATAGCATAGCTTTGTTCCCAAAGAGGTTTCCATTACAAGTCCGGGCACATCCTCAGCTACAGAAGGTGGACAAAGCAGCCTGGGTTCCTTCATGTTGGGCCAGGGTGGGATGTGATATCACTCGAGTTCAGAGTCTGCCTGGAGAGTCAGGAGGGCGAGGAAAGGCAGGCAAAACGCTCCTGTCTTTCTCCACAGGCAACAGCAGAAGGCTAAGAGAACACCTTGTGACTGGCCGCCTGCAAGGCCTTTGGGAGGTGAGGGACAAGCCACAGGCAAGATACATAAGCCACTGAAGTACTCTATGAATTTGCATATTACATACGGACTGTGTACGCAGAATTACAGAAAGCTAAGCTGGAGAGCAGTATGCCCTGCCCCATGACTATCCCCTGGACAGGGCAGCTCTTGGTGGAGCTAAGCCGACATGCGTGGACACATCCTTCCGTGACCATTCTCACACTGTGGGACTAAACATCCTGTGTGGGAGAGCTTGGTAGTGGACAGAGGGAACATGGCTGGGTTCTTCCCCACCCAGTGCACTCGTGTGCTACCACACAGCCCCATCACAACAAGGCGGGTACCCTGAATTGCTGCAGGAGACAAAACATGGCAGCTGTAAGAGCTGTGTGTTGGCGAGCAAGGAGCTTGGCACCCAGATCCGGGCAGCCTTGCCTGCAAAGCTGCTGGTGGACAGCCTGCACAAGCTGGTGGTAGGTGCCCACCACGTCCACGAGCGCAGCCCCAAGCTCCTGCTGCCTCTGCCTGCACAGCTGGCAGTACGTCACCTGGAAGCAGGCCACTGCCAGCTGAACCAGGTGGTTAAATGTCACCTTCAGTGCACCCTGCAGCTCTTTGAGGGGCTGCTCTGTTTTCAGGAGCTCCTGGCAACTGGACAGCAGGTCCCGACAGGCTAAGCCAAGGGCACCCTTGCTCTCAGCACCCTGCTCTGCACATTGATCTTGCAGGTGGGTTGCTTGGTTCCCAGAGAGCTTCCCCGCAACCTCCTGAAGCTCTGTGGTGTAGGCTAGGAAGCAGGAGAAATCTGCAGGGCTCATCCGTGCTTGGTCCTTCAGCTGGCTGAGGGCTTGGACATGAGGGTCCCACCATGGGACCCTAGCAATGGAGACTGGGCAACTGTCCACAGGGGTCCCAGGAAGACTGCGGCTGCTGGACGGTGGGGTGGTGAGGGGCCCCAGAAACGTGCTGCACATGGGGATGGTGGTTTCACGTTCCCCCTTGTCTGCAGGCCTGTGGAAGCAGCTGATATAGGACAGCCGACAGCTGCACTTGTCCATCCCAAGCTGTGGTGGAGATGTTGTCTTTGTTGTGGGAAAACCCAAGGTGCTGGTCATGCTGGTGTCAGAAGGGGTCTGCTCATCCTTCTTGTGGTTAAAGCATAGGAAGGAGTGTTTTGAAGCCTCCTGGTCTCCTGCTCGTTTCCCCAATGAGCCTAAAGGTATTGGGCCTGAGGAGATGGAAAGCCCTAGAGATGGAGTCAGAGGACCATCCTTCCCCACCTCAGTAGCCTGTTCTTTGTGAAGAGGAGTCTGAACAGGCCGTGGCTGTTTGGGAGCCACATTTCCTCCATCTTTTCTGGGCTCTCCTTTATCCATCCCCAGGCTGCTTACCACCCCTTTCTCGACGGGTTGTCCAGCTGAGGATGTTTGCATCTCCCTTCTGACAGCATCAGCCTCCAGGCACCCACTGCTCTTCTGAGAGGCCAAAAGCTCTAGTGGGACATCTGCCCTTTCCTGAGATGTGAGGTCTGTCCTCACCCCAAATGAGAGCCAGGAGAGGCGAGTTATAATGCCTGAAGTGCTGCTGCAATCTGCTAAGAGCTGGGTTGCATCTGGAAAACCGACATTTTTATTGTGCACTTTCTGTAAGGCCTCCTTGTTTATCACTTGTCTGCTTTTTGCCTGTGAGAAGGCACTGTCACCACTGTTTTCAGTGCAGCCACCACAATTAGCTTTTCTTTCTTCACAGGGAGCTGGGACAGGCTCCTCACACATTGCTTGCCTCCCAGCAGTGGGGAGCAGTTCCTTGTCCTGGGCCATCTCATGGGGAGAGGCCACACTGGGGCCACGAGCTGATGGCGGCAGTGTGTGTTTGTTAGCAGGCCAGGTCAACTCTTGGTCCAGGGATGGGGGTACATCACCAACCTTGTGCTGCGCTGCCATTGCCTCACCCACATCCTCCAGTGCTGCTTGGGCTGGCCAGCCTCCAGTGGCCACACAGCTCTCCTCCCTTGGCCACCCAGTATTTGTCTTCATGGAGGAACCTTCCTGGGCAGCTGTGCTTTGTCCCCCAGCAAAGGGCACAGGTTCCTCCAGGGACAGGAAAGGTGGATGTACAGCATGTGCAGGTTGGAGGCCACCGTCCACATGTATGGCAATGCCTGCACTCTCCTCCGGGTGCTGGTCACCCTGCAGGCGAACAGCAGAAATGGAAGAAACCACTGAATCAGTCACTGATTTTGTTTCCATGGTGTCAGGCTCCATTTCCATCAGGTCAGAGGATGGGTTTATGCCAGCAGTGTCTCTCGGGGTCTGGGTGGCAGGAGGAAGTCCCAGCTCTGCATCCTTGTCAATGTCCTCTGAGGAGGGTGGAGCGGGGAGCTGAGCAAGGAGCTTGGGGGGAGGTGGCCAAGAGCAGCGGCTCTGCAGAGAGCCTGGCAAAGCCAAGGGGAAAGAGACCTGTGAGGTGTAATCGGTTTTCAGGAAAGATCTCCTCTTCCTCAGGCTCTTGGCATATGTCAGCTCCTTCTCCTTTCTGTGTTTCTCCCTTGCTGTCTGCCTTGTCATCAGGTTTTCCCCCAAGCTGTAACACCTTGGTTTCTTTAGGATGCAGGAGGAGTTGTCTGTATCCTCCTGGGACGTCATGTTGTAGCCTGCTGGCAAGAAAAAAAACATGCAAGTCAGGAAATGGCCCCAGGCAGCAGAATATCCGTGTTATCTATGCAGTGGGCCAAAAAGCTCTTAACACAGGTCCTGCGATTGCAGACATAAATGTTTGGCAGCAAAGGCTGGCTCCCAAGTGCCAAAGGAAACTGTTTCTTATGTTATGATCAAGCACCTACTTTGAACCGGCTATGTCAAGAAAAATAAAGACTCTGGGGCCATGGCTACAAAGACTGAAGTCCAGGATTAGTGATGAACGGCGCTGGATAGGCTTTCCCTTTGTTTACTGGAGTCACTTGGTCTGACTGCAGGTACAGCTATAATTCTCAAGTTAAACTTGGTGATATTAGCAGCAACTCCAGAGACCACTGCCTACAGCTGTAGATTTATTAGGATTGAATGGAAACATTATCAGAAATTCCCAGCCTGGATATTTAGATGATAAAAATTTCCAGAGATTACAATTTTGTGCCTGAATGTGGTATTGTTCCCATGCATAAGCACAAAAGCCAAATTTGTTCTAACTACACAAAACAAAGTCTTAAGAATTTCAGTTAATGTTGAAAGAGCTCGTTATTTCAGAAACAATAATCCTCCAACTACTGGGACCTGCTCGGCCGCAAGACTCCTTCACCCAGTTACATAATATGCCCCTGACCCGAAAATTATTTTTGATCTTGGGGGTGCATGGAACAATAATGTTTTACAGCTTTTAGCTCTCCTCAGCTTAAAGGAAGACAGCAGAGCAGAGGTACTGCCTGACAGTGTGAATATTTGCCATAAAGCTCTCTGTCAGCACAAGGACACACGTCTGTGTTCTGTTCTGTTTCTGGGACTCGTCACTTTTCATCACCGAAGATTCTGCCTACACAGAAGGATGCACAGAACTTACTTATGCAGCATGTCAGCTTCAGGATCAGGGAGAGCCATACATCAGCATTCTGGAATTCCTGCAGAAACATGGGGACTTTCCAGAATGCCAAACTCATTTGAAAACTGACTTTTTCTGGGATCCAATGCTTGAATGTGATGACGAAACTCCCTGCAAAGTTGCAGCTCTGACCACTGTGTGCACATCCACTGTATTTCTGCTGAAGAGTGGCTTATGAAGAATGGGTGTACAAAGGTCCTTCAAAAATCTTGGGAAAACTATGACAAGCTGAAAGATGATCCCTCCAGGAAGGATGACGGGGGAAACAGGCAACACCCTAGCCCAGGGGGTGGAAGGAAGGTGACCTGCAGCGAGTGGGTGATGGTTTACCTGCCAAGGCATCTGGAGGGCTAAGCCTGTCTGCAGCATCATAGAACTCCTCCTCAGAACTGGTGTCATCAAAGCCTGGGGGTGGCTCTAAAATAAGGCTGCTCGCCTCTGCCATCTGCTCTGCTCCACATGATACCTCTTCTTGGGCTGACCCATCTTTCCAAAGGCTTCTTTGAGGGCTGCGACTGATGTTGTTCCTGTCCACGCTGCTTGCAGGTGATATGCTGTAGCACAGGCTGTAATAGCCCATGGCGTTTGTCTCAGACAGCTTGGTCTCCAGCACAGATGCAGCAGTGTCCTCCCCTCTCTGCTCAGAGGGACTGTCTTCACACCCAGGCGCCTCTGCATGTGGTACCTTCAAGAAACAGAAGTAGTCGCTGGTCTCTGCCCTGCTGGAGCCTCCTGCAGCATGAATGGGGAAGAAGCTCTTGTCTGAGCTGCTCATCTCCTGCACTGTTGGTGTGTAGAAGTGGAAGAACTCTGGCCTGGAGGAAGAGCAAGCTTCCAACTCATCTTCTTCTAGTGCATCCATAGAGTCACTGGAGCCACTCGTCTTAAACCCTCGGCTTTCGGTGTTGGCTGAATCTGAAGCCTCGGATGTGCTGTCTGTTGCATTGTCACCCCCATCGCATTGGTCACTTCCTCCAGCTTGGGGCTTTGTGCTGTCCTTCTCCAGGTTGTGGAGCTCTCCCAGCTTCTCCTTGTTGCACACAGGATGGGCGCTGCTGTATGCTATAGGATTGTCCAAGCAATGCTCTGAGGAGGAATCCAGCTCCCAGGAGTCTTCAGAGTCACTGCAGGTTCGAGATTCATACCCTGGGATTGAAACATAACGATCAGCCTGTCCTTTGCAGTGGCAAGGAGGAACAGCCAGACAAGGGTTAAAAACTTGCCTGCACAGCGGGGATTCAAAGCCCAGAGAGCTCTGCCCTCACTTGCTCATCAGCAGATAATGTGAAGATGCAATCTGACCTGCAGGGCCATAACCTGTCAGTGGAGGCTTGGTCCCTCCTGCCTGCTTTGCCTGGTTTTATGGCAGACCAGTACCAGAGAGAGCTGCAGAAGAGAAGCCAGCTAACTCATTGCCTAAAGCCTCAGTCTGCAACCCCTGTGAAGCTGGAGTTATCCTGACGCGGGACAGGACAGCACGTCAAACAGATCCTTTCTCTCCTGGCTGAGGAATGCTGGCAGCAGGGACGTTGTGCAGGTTGGTAAAAGAGCACAACTGCTTAGTGTCAGGTTTGCCATTTCAATGACAGGCACTCAGCCTTCATTTCTGGGGAAAAGCTGACAATTACTGCTGCTCTTCTCCTGCCCAACATGTCTGGGGCTGATGGAAACCTGTCACTGCCTGCACCAAGGCTGACAGTCTTAATAATTTGCAGGTGCCACTGTGCACCCCTGGGCATGACACTATTCCCAGGAAGGAATAACACCTCTAATACTGGAGGACCCACCCACTTTCTCCCCATCCTTTGGCAAAAAAATGGCTGTTTTTTTTAACCTTCTTCAGCTGAGACACGGTGCAGTTGCTGTTTTTTCTCTCCCCAGGTAAATATGGAGACATTTGCATCCACGAACAGTCTGTAATAGCCAATGATGAGGCAGACAAGATCTTTTGCACTGTTTGATTCCAGCAGCAGAGTCAGCAGCTTTTTTGGGGGGAAAGGGGAGAAAACAGTAAAAAATGAGAGAATAGACAAATATTGCGTGTACCACAATCTGCAGGAACATGCTGCATACTGAAAAGACAATCCCTCTCTCCCATACCCACACCGTTGCAGAGCACTCTGTTTGTGCATGAGGCACAACGAAAGAAGAGAAACTGTTTTTCGTGCATTTTGTTTCTTTGATATGTCTCACTGATGGAGGACAGCAGGAAAAAACACTTTTCTTCAGTCATTTTGTATCCTTCCTACGAGCTTTCCTTTCTGAGTCTGTTCTAAGCCTTTTGTACTGATGACAATATCAGCTAAATGCCAGATTTTGAAAAGAACAGACGGTGTGAATGACTCCCCCCTTGTTCTGCAGCCCTGACACAGCCACACGCTGGCCATCGTGAAAACACTGCTTACCTTCAGGTCCTGCAGGTAGATTTTCACCATGCTCACTTTTTCAGACTCCTCTGTAAGCTCCATCCTGCTGATGTTTGCGAACTCTGCCAGACTTGTTATGATGTTGAGCTTATTATTGATAATCTGGCTCACCCCATACTTGGCACCCACCAGCAAGGCAACGTATGATTCTCTGTCCTGTAGCTGTAGGGGGAGAGGTTAAATCTGTAGCCAAAAATCCAAGCAGGAACCCATTCACCTGTGCTGGGCAGGGACTCCTCAGCCACCCGATCTTGTGTGGTATCTTTTAGCATTGGACTCTACAGCTGGGCTGTAACCAGCTGCAAAGGGAGCCCCTCGTTACTTACAGGCTGTCAGGTCACCTGCTCCCGGCCGTTCTCTTCTCTGGCTTGGGGACCACCAGTTTCTCTGTGCCATCAAGGCAGGTGGCCCCAGAGATGCACCAGCCATCTAGCAGATCCAAAGAGGTGGTCAGCAGCAGGTTCCTATCAGAAGTGTCACCTGGCAGGCTGTGCCAGATGGACCTAGCGAGACCTACTGGAGCTGGCTAGAAACTTCGGGAAGGCATTTTTGGTTTTGGAAGAAATGTCAGCGCTTTCTGTTAGGATCAGACACTTAAAAAATTAATGAACTCCCATATAATTTGTCAGAAACATTTAAATTTTCACACAAGTGTAATCCTAGGCATTACTGCAACCCATCAGTAAGGTCGTCCTCTGGTTCAGACCTACCTGCACTGCTCAACTCTCTGTACAAAGCAGCTTGTGGTCCACAGTTCAGTACAGATCCAAGTAGGGACACGCAAAAAAAAACAACCCAAGAAACCTCTTGTGTTCTTTTTTACAGTAAGGTTTAAGCATGGCCAGTATCTTTTCAATAGTTTTTGAACACACATACCCCTCCCCGATCTCTTAATTACTTTATGACACACAAAATCTAGACAGGTCTCGTCTGAAGAGCAAAAGTCACAACTTTCAATTAGAAAGAATATGCATAATTATCGTGTAGGCTGGTGTGTTATTCACTTCAATGGAACTAGGCTGTGTTACCCTAGCAGGGTCCCTTACCAATATTTATCATGATGTCCCAGGACAGGGAAAAGTCGTATGACTGGAGCTCGCTGAAACAGCATCACCATAGCTAATATTATATTTTCTATGAGCATTAAAGCAGACAGGGAAGGAGACTCAGTAAGAGGCTGCTAATCTCACATCAACAATCAGTGTAGAAAAATATTTAAACATTTCTGCTTTAGATAGGGTTTGCTTTGGTTAAGACATGATCTTACCCACTGGTGAAGAAAAAGGGTTAGAACTGCTTCTTGTGCCCTATCTTTGCAGTTATTGTCCAAGTACACTGCCATAAGGATGCACAAAGCAAGGCAATAAGACAGTATGCCAAAACCCAATTACATAAATAAACAGCACTCATACCATGAGGGTGGCATTAAAGATCTTCCCATTGTACATCTTCAGGTCTCCCAGTATTTGCAGGTAGCTCAGGCGCACTTGGACTGCTGCGAGCATATGCTTCATTTTGCAAGAGAAGAAATACTGTTTAGAAACATGACAGACGACTGAGGTTTAACAGGTAGCCTGTAGGCTAGAAGATGTTCTCTTCATACAGGACTTAGTATTTCACCAACACATCTAGCTTGGTCTGGATAGGCAATAGATCTGTACAGGACCATCCCACATTACCACATTTGCCATCTGGCAATGCCACAAGCAAACTGCAACATAACAGAACACACTCTGCAGGGAAATTAGGGTGCATGCGCAGCAGAGGGAGTTACAAGAGGAAAAGACAAGAAAAGCCCCAAGTGGTCCCGTAGAGAGGACACTCATGCAGGAAAGACATTGCCTCTTTGGCCCTGAGGGACACTGCCACCACCCTGGGAGGCATCTTGAGCCCAGGGGACACACACTACCTTCTGACGAGGGTCCAGTAGCACCTGGTTCCGCTTCATGTGGTAGCTGATGGCTTTCTTGATATCCTTCCCTCTCATGTTTCGAAGCAAAGTTGGTGAGATGAAGTTTTCAATTCCCCAGTCCCTCCTGCCAGAAAGATGGGAAGGGAGCAAAGGGGGTCCAGCAAGTGCTGTCCCCCAGCAACACAGGAATGTGCAGAAGGGCAGCTGGCCAGAGGCAGAGAAGGGCAAAGGCACCATGCCACTCCAGGGTGCACTGAGCCTCATGTCCGGACGGCTCAGGCAACATGACTGCCTCACTTGAATTCACTTCTATGTACATCTGCTACTGGGTCAGCACACGGGGTTGGATGAATATGTGCTTTCATGCAGAATGCCTGTTTTTACATGGTTATACAGGAGACAATCTACAAGCTTAGTCAGCATAATGGTCCCAATCTGTCCTTGCCACCAGAGGATGAAGATTCTGTGTTTACATTCACTTCACTTTGGTTACGAGATTATTACATTTTAACATCTCCAGTTCCCTAGACCCAAAAGTGTGGGCCATCTGTTTTGCTGAAGAGTTTATTCAGCCCAAGTGTTAAATATGCAGGAACTAACAATGCTGCAGTTGTCTGTAGTTGCTTCTCACTCTCCACTAACTGCACATGGTTGGGTATGCCTGGCTGTATGCAAGGAATCGGTGGTGCTTGCACGGGCTGGTGGAGGCTCAATGCTGCAGTTACCACACAAATGTCTGTTATTTAATGATTGGCCCATCACAAGTTCTTTAGGGCAGGTGTGTTTTAACAGTACTGACATGCAGCACAGCACACCTGCTGCTTGTGAAAGCATTTTTCAGTATTTTTTTTCCAGATCCCATTACTTCACAGGACCTATCACTTATACTGAAATTAGATATTTCTGATATAGTTCCGGTGGATGAAGGGATGTAAAGTAGTGGCTATCAAAGCTGATGATTATCCTCTCTCTCAACTACAGCATGCAAATCTTGGTATACTGGCAGGAGCAGCCTGGGTGACAGTAACAATGTGAGAGCTTTGCAATTTCATGTCCCTGCTCTAGCGACAGATCAGAATGTCCCTCTGCTTAGGGACATGCCCAGATGTTATACTGTCCTTACTATTCAAGCAGCTCAGCAGATTAAAGACAGGGAGACCTGTGAAGCCATGTTGCCCTAAAATGACTGGCACAACTAAGAGACTGCAGTTTCTTTGCGTCAGAGACATTCTTCTATCCAGAGCTAAACACTCAGCAAACATAGAGCTGATGCCACTTTTAGTTGGCTCCTTCTTTTGCCAGGCTTAGTCACAGCATAACACAGAAATGTGAGAACTTACTCAATGTATTTCAGGGATACTTTCTGTGGCTGAGCACAAGTATAGATCCTCTCCTGTATGTGCAGAGCAGCCAGACGTAACGCCACACTGCATTTCATTTCCACAGCAAATCTTTCCTGAAGCACATCGCTGCAGCTCTGGAACAAACACAGCTGAGTTAGCATGACGAGGGGAGCTCAGGAAGAAGTCAGGGTAAGACCTCTGCTATGACTACTCTGTGTCAAATAAAGGGAGCCACCCAGCTCATTTCAGTCGCATTCTGTTAAAAAGCCAAGCGTATCTGCTGGATCAAGCACTGTCTGGATGGACAGTCCCAAAGAGTGGTTGTCAATGGAGTTAAATCCCTCTGGTGGCCGGTGACAAGTGGTGTTCCCTCAGGGCTCGGTGTTGGGGCCATTTCTGTTTAAGGACCTGGGGGTTCTCATTGACAAGCGGCTGAACATGAGCCAGCCGTGTGCCCAGGTGGCCAAGAAAGCCAATGGCATCCTGGCTTGGATTAGAAATAGGGTGACCAGCAGAAGGAGGGAGGTGATTGTCCCCCTGTGCTCAGCACTGGTGAGGCCACACCTCGAGTGTTGTGTCCAGTTTTGGACACCTCAATACGAGAGAGATATCGAGGTGCTGGAGCGAGGGCAGAGGAGGGCAACGGAGCTGGTGAAGGGCCTGGAGAATAAATCTTATGAGGAGGGATTGAAGGAGCTGGGAGTGTTTAGTGTGAGGAAGAGGAGGCTGAGGGGAGACCCCATCCCTCTCTACAACTACTTGAAAGGACATTGTAGAGGGGTTGGTGCTGGTCTCTTCTCACAGGTCATTAGCGATAGAACAAGAGGGAATGGCTTCAAGCTGCAACAGGGGAGGTTTAGGCTGGACATTAGGAAAAAATTCTTTGCAGAAAGAGTGGTCAGACACTGGAATAGGCTGCCCAGGGAGGTGGTGGAGTCACCATCCCTGAATGTGTTTAGGAGTCGTTTAGATGTGGTGTTGGGGGATATGCTGTAGGGGAGAACTTTGTAGAGTAGGGTTGATGGTTGGACTCGATGATCCCAAGGGTCTTTTCCGACCTAAATGATTCTATTATTCTCTATAAGTTGATTCAAGGATTTAAGGCAAGTTGAATCCAAATGCTCTGTTCTTAAGTGCTCTGCATCTCACATTCATATAACTGAACTGGCCTGAAGTATGCTTTGGTTTAAAGCAGAAATGAGAATTGGGTGAGAAGAGATCCTGAAGCATGGAATGCCTCGATTTCACCTGCAGGTAGAGATATTCGAAGGCAACTGGGTCTTCCTGCAGGAGGTCTAAGGGATCCTTTGGGACAAAGCAAACTCTGAAGAGGCACCGGTAGTCATGAGATTCTCTTTTTTGGACCACCTGCAACAGACAAACAGCATCATGCCACAACTACTGCTGTATGGCTGCAGATTAGCCATTTTCCTTAGCAAATACAAGGAGACATTGCTAGTGTTTGTAATTTTATCTTCAATTCTTTTTCTGGTTTTTGCTTCTCCCTGTGGTGGCTTGGAAATCCTTCAACAGCAAAACTTCATTAAATAACCATTGATCTCCTATACTTGCGGGATAACTGGGACAGAAGCTTCAAGGCCTTATGATAATGACAGAGAAAAGGGCAAGCTTCTCTGTTTTTAAGTTCAGTCACAAGATACAGCAGCCCTGAACAGACACTTGGATCATTATCATAATGTCAATACAATGTTAAGATCCCTGGGTTATACATTAGCATATTTTATTCTGGGCAAATCCCATACGGGCTCACCAACTGAAACAAAGCAGAAATTCTCAGGGAGGTGTGCTCAGTGGTTGGACAGTGTTAGCTACCAAACCTCTCTGCATTACAGTGGGTCATCAACAACGTCAACAGCATGGCAATGAGACTCCTAGGTAGGCACATTCTCACAAATTAGATTTGCCCAGAATTACTAGCACAGCAACAGAATTACTAACAGAGTTAACATCATGTTTGCAGGACACAAACTTTTGATTTAAAGTTTAATCACAGTGCCACCTGGCTGGGTTAACTCTCTGACTACCTACAGAACTGTAAATACCTGGGTACACAGCTATTTTAAGACTGTCTCAGATAGTCCTCTGTAGATCAGCCTATCTGACAGGTGACACAAAGCATGCTCATCCCCTACATGGTCCAAGCAATACCAGCCCACTCTGTGGGCTCTCTAAACAGAGTGAGACACTTCTGAAAGCACCATTTCTCCATGGGCTCCGGTTTATGCAGTGGTAACACATGCAACAGGCAGAGAGAAGAGCAGAGCACTTCCGCAGATGGGGCCAAGCTGACTCCCTCTTGTGACACCTCTATCTGCACCTCGCTGGCCACAGCTCATTGGTGCTGGTGCCCACCCCCAGCACGGCTGCTGGGGCATGCAAGGGGCTCTCCTCACCTGCTCAATGAGCTCTTCCTCATGCAGCAGGTGGATCTTCGCCACGTTGTACTGTTCCTCCAGAGCGAGGGCAAAGTGCGCAATGCTCCGGATGGAGAGCTTCTCTTTCAAGGTGAGAACAATGTCCTGGGAAGGGAAAGCACACAGATGGTCAAACAGAATGTAGACGCAGTTGCTGAGCACTGCTAGCACACCGCAGGAATGTGGATGATTCCAGCCTGCCACTGGCAGCCGTGTGGATAGCACTGAAAGGGCAGTGGCGAGACACGAAATTCTCTGGTGCCGCAACAGAATGAAATTTTTAGTGCTGTTTCACAGGAAATCAGTGCTTCCATGATGTGCTGCCTTCCCCTCTTCACCGACAGCTTCTGAACACATTGACCTAGACAAACCACAGAGGCCTCAACGCTAGAGAAAGCCTGCAAGTTCATCAGAAGTGGAGGTACAGGAGATGGGAACCTCTTCAGGACACCAAGCACAAGCTTGGCAGTTAGCTGCTGTGCTTTTCCAGATGCATGTCTGAGCAATAAAACAGTATGCCAGCCAGGCAGTCGGCAGGATGGTGGTCAGAGCCACCCACGTCCACTGATGCCGGCGAGTTGGTAAGGAAGGGAGTCAAGGGAACTGCAGGAGAAGCACAGAAAGCACAGATAAAGGGAGGACAATACATTTCAGTAGACCAGGAGGACAAGGTAGGGAAACTGCAGCTTGCTGTGGTAAGAGTGCAGTAAGATGCAAACTTCAAGGTGTAATAGGCATCAAATCCATTTCCTAGAGTCGCATGTCGTGGGCTGCTTCATGCTAAAAGTTTTGGCCTTACAGTTTTTAGCTTGGTGGTGTTAACCACTTTCTATCACACTTGATCCAAATGTTTGCTGTTTGCCGTTCTAGCTTTCTAGATTGCTATGACACTTTGTGAAGAAACTACAAAGAACTGGTGAAAAACACTTCTCCCCACCAATAAACAAGAATTTGAGAGCATAATTGTAACAATCTTACCAAATTTGAACTGGTGTTCCAGTTGTATGGAGAAATCTGTTGGAATACTAAGTGTGATGGAAATAACTAGTTTATTTTTGGCAAACATTACTTGACTGAGTACCAATTGAAAAAGAACTCTTTCGACTCACTCAAGTCTCTTAAGGTAAGCATAAATGTTTGACTCATCTCCGTGTTAAGCAAAGATCTCTCAAACAGCAGAGGAGCTTTTGAAAACACTTAACTCAGGAAGCATTTTACCCACTTGTGTGTTTCTGTGAGGATGCTGGTGAGGGTTGCACTCAACTTCAGTAGGGAAAAATTTGTTTCAGGTCAGAGGTAAGCAACTCAATTCAAACCTGAGGAATTAATCCATCTTTTAGATGTTAATCCCTTGCAGGCGGGCATTCAAATCTCTCTTTACAACTCATCTCCCCTTTCCTTACTACCTCCTTGCTTTATTTCATTATTTTCCTTTTCTCTGCCCTGCAAGTCACAAGACTTGCAGAGACTTACTTGTGTGAGAGGCGACAACAGTTTTGTCAAGTTTGGATGAACTAGACAATAAACTCCTTTTTCAGCAAAGTTTTCAGTGCATTATAAATAAAATTTTATAAATAAAATTGGTTGCTAAGAAAACAGAGGTGAACCAAAGCAACACCTCCTCTGCAGAAAGAGCGTGGAAAACCCAGCAAGCTCCACATCAGCCGGCACTCCAGTTCCCACTAGCTGGCCAATACAACCAGGAGCTTGCAAGTTCCACTGCATGCACCTTTGCTGCTAGATTGAATTCAGGTGGGGAGAACAAAGACAGACAACCAAGCATCATTACCTTCACAGTAGTGCTCGTCTCAAACCTGAAAGCTTTCGTCTGTCCATTTTCCAAGTATACCTTGAGAACGTTGGGCATACAAAGAAGAGAATTCCCCTGCAGAACAAAAGCAACAGCACTAATTCTTGGACGTTAAGCCCCCAGGCATCAGGCTGCTCTGCCTGACACAGGACATCCTGGTATAAATTAAAATCTTTCTCTGCTTTTGCAATCTTCTTCTATGGCATCAAGCTTTATTCCTTAATTATGCTTCTGGCACGGAACAAGGGAAAGTGAGCATAACAAATGCCTTTACCCTAAAACTGCAGCCAGTGCAATAGCTGCATGTGGCCCAGATATGCCCACTGTTCAGCTCCCAGATGGCACAGGAAGATCTGGCAGGCACTGAAAGCTGAGAGCCATCCTCACTGCTCATTACCGGAAAAGCAGCAATGACATCTTCCCATTACTGGGCACCAGGCAGCAGTAACCCCGACACTGACCATTTCTCACTGGCAGCAGCCATGACTTCAACTCAAGAGCTACCCAAACCCTCCATGCTACTGTGAATATATCTTGCACACCACCAGAAGGCTGTAGGATTCAGCTAAACATGCAGCGGTACTTTTATTGAGCATTCCACTAAGATTTGTGACTCCTGAACTTCCCAAACAGATGATGTCACCAGAATTTCTTGAGATAGGTGTCAAATGCATTAGGCAAGGCAATGAGTCCCATAGCAAAAGCACCTCCATTGGGTGCTCTTGGAACTTGGCCTCTGTCCTTCAGGGGCTGTCTAGGGCTACACCTTTCAGCCTTCCACCTTACTCCTTTAGTAGAGCTCATTTGCACCTTCCTTCTTGTTTTCAGCCTTATTCTTCATGTTGCTCAGTGCCGAGAATGTTTACTTCTCCATGTAATGACAGTCTCAAGGTTGAGAATAACAATTCTAAGATGATCTCTCCCATATTTCATTTGGTGTGTAACACCTTATAAATCTCACAACCTTGGTTCCTCTTGATAGAGAGCCCATATGCCCTGGAAGTACTAGCAGAACAAACATAAAACACTTTGAATCTTGTCCCTTGTTCCTCCCCTCCCTGTTTTGTGGGGTTCAAGCTGCCTACAGTCATCACTGAGAAAAAAGAGTGAATATTCCCACTATTCCCAAACCCAAGCTCTAACTCCTTCCTGTAAAGCAGTATGAACACATTGCATCTTTGAAAGGTCCTCCATCAACTTCAGAAAACTGATGCTGGTTTACACCAACTGCACATTTTTTCCTCTAGCTCCCGCAGCCTCGGGTTATCATATGAATGGGTCTTGTACAGCCAGCACACAGCAGAACTTGAAATCTACATAGAAATTAATATACAAATGAAATACCACTACTCTCCTGGTCAGATCCAATTAGCTGGCCAGAACACCCAGATAGGATTTCTCTCCTTTTGTGCAGGCTCTAACAGACCACTATGAATTAATTCTGAAAGCTGCTGCTATGGCTTAAGCAGCTGTACCTCTCCTGTTTTGTCTGGTGCAGGGTTGATTTACTCCATGTTACAGCTAGGCCCACAGGTTCTAATAATACACTGACTGATGCTGACCTAAGGATCCTGAGGGACCTGTCTCTTGCATATCATTCAGTTACATGGGAATACATAATAAGTTTGCAACAGAAAATGGAGGCCGGATAGCATTGCAGCTGATAAACAATTTATGTTCCCAAACTGGAGTTTCAGGTTTCAACTGCAGAAGGCAGCCTCTGGGTTCCTTCCAGTTGCCACAAAGATCACTTAGCAATGCTCCATTAAGATGAGAATAGTAGTATATTTACTGAAACAGGAGGCTTTGCAGTTTCTTAGGGCCATAATACCCATTTTGGCTGTCTTAATACATCAGTCCACTGAAAGGAGAGCAGTTCTAAAACACTCAAGCAGACTAGCTGCTGTCTATAAGTGAATAGTGCTTTTCCAGAAAGAAGTCATAAATATGCAACAAATTTATTTACTCTTCCTTTGTGCTAATATTTTACTGTTCAAAACAGGGTCCATATCCAACTGGTGAAACGGGAAGCTAACACCAGTGGGACCCCAACACCCAAATAAATTTCTCATACCTTTATGTTCTCATTAAATGAACAGCAAACTATATATTGATTATGTCCTTCCTCTGCACTTGCAGGTATAATTAACTTAGCAGAGAATTGATAGAGGCTTTGTAGGAAGCACAAAGTACAACATCCCCTTCATAAGCGCCTTCTTCAGACTTCTCAAGACCTGCCTTGCAATCAGGAAGTCAATGGCACAGATCTGAGACTTCCATGTGCTGCAACACCAGTGCCTGGTCTCTGGCTGAAACAGCTCCATGGAAGCTCCCAAGCAGAAACTAGTGTGAACCTCCATCTATAAAAAAAATAGAGTCTGCTGGCATTTTCAGGTCTGTCTGTATCCCATGATCAGCCTTGCCCAAGGCCTCTCAGTCATCTCTGCCTGGGACCATTTCCAGGGCACATCCTTCTCTTCCCTAGTCCCTGAGCGTCAATGTCTCCCAGCCGCATGAGGGGTCTGGTACCTGGCTTCTGTCAGGAAGGGTGGCCCAGCTGCCATAATGCTCAGGCAGGTCCCAGACAGACCTGTCATTAAGATCGGAGGGATGTGAACACAGCCCTTGGTACAGCAGAGATGAGCCTTGCAGCAGGTCCAGCACATCTGGCAACAACTTGGCAGGAAGGAAAGGATCCCAGAGTCTAGAGAGATGTATGCGGCAAATGTGTCAGGAGTCACACCTGAACCTCTCCTGCTCTAAAGAGCAGGGCAGAGAAGGAGAAGGAGTCCTGACATGCCTGGAGTCAGGCACAGGTGCCAAAGCATTCGCACTGTGCCTGTCTAACAGGCTGGTGACATCCATGGCATCTCTGGCTGCACCTCTGCCTTGGTGCAGGGGGAGAAAAGGAAACGCCTGCCTTAGCTGGGTCGGGAGAGCTCCCTACCACCAGAGACGGGAAACACGAGACAGCCTAGAAGAGAAGAAGAAAAGGGCCTAATGGCTGGTTCATCATCACTGCAAAGTGCAAAGAAGCAAGATTTGGTCAGACTGAACAACTGAACATCACTGATGAGTCAGGGACAGCAGTGGGGAATTTTGACCACTGAAATTTTTTATTCCAAAGGAAAAAAGGAAAACTCAACACAGTTAAAGACTCCAAACTGACCCCAGTCCATCCCAACCACATTGAGCTTAGTAAGATAACACAGAAACAAAAAGGAAACATTTAAGAGCTGTTCTCATTTCAGGGAAGCTACGAGTGTTCTCACTCCTTGTCCTTTTCTACTACAGGCAGACTCATACCTACCCAGCTCATTTGTTATCAGTGCTAGAAACCCTGTGATAAATTTGCAGCATTCCTCCAGTGAGCTGTGATCTTGTTTCACATAAGAACAGATTGGCTCAGCTTACAGAGAGTCTATTGTGGAGGCAGCTGTGAGTGCTCTGTGGAAGCCTGCTGCAAGGACATGGAACACAAGAAGCTGTCACCCTATCAGCTAGAGAACATATGTCAAATTTAATAGTAAAGCAAAGTCACCAGTACCAAACTTTCTGAACACAGTGCTACCTGAACACTGCTGAAGGCCAGGAAGAGATACCCCAGCTATTTTGGCAGCAAATAAACCTGGCACGGACAGTAGGATTCACCTCTCAACTGTAGGGTTAGGATTTCTCATGCTCAAATTTCAGTCTAGGTTTACTATGGAGAGATTAGCACCTCAACAGATGACTACTACACCGCACAGCTGTGTAGTGCTGATTTAAAGCTCACCTGATGGTAAAAGGAGAAAAGTAGTACATGCAGGTATTTTCCATAAGTCTAAGCAAGTGAATCAAAGATAAACCCCTCTGGAGATGCCAGCACTTACACCTGATCACCAGTGAGCCTAGGGAACAAGATGGGACCAGATGCCTGAATGCATATCCAGGGCAGACTCACACAGTGAGGGTGCAGCCACTCTGTGTAGATCCTGTCCACGTTAACCCAGCTCGGCATCTGCCCGCAGGAGTGACCCGTTTCTTCCCATCACGCAGTGCCCAGCTGCAGCCGCACCCCACTGACCTGTGTGTGTCCATTCACCAGCACTTCCTCTGCGAACCGTACTTTCACGGGGTTTGTTTTCAGCCTTGCCCTCTTCTCTGCAGTAAGAAACGATGATTTAGGCCCACCCTGAAAAAACAACAGTGCTCAGTTGGCAGCTCAGTCTGTCTCACGAGAGGCAGAGGCCTACAGAAGAGGTAGGGGTGCGATCACAGCCCACGCCGACGCTGGTCACACCACACTGCCTCGCACTTACAGGACCAGGTGCTGTCAGGAGTCTCTCACCCTCCAGGCTTGCCATGGGCCTTTTTGACCTATCTGGGCAGTTGCTACCCTTGGAGCCCAAACCCAGCTGTCCAACGAGTGGACATATATGCAACACATGCTGTACGTACTCCTAATTTCACTGCATGTTAACACGTTACTGTGTTTAGGCATCTCCCCAACTCCTGCAATGAAACCAGGATCCTGCAGAATGACTGTTAATCTGCCAACAGCTGGCTTGCAGCGGGCCTACGAAATACCATAAACCAGCACGTGCAGAGTGCCCTGCAGTGATAGACAGAACCCCTTGGCAGTGTTTCACGGGAACACAGTTGTGTGTGCAGCACTTCCCAGCTCAGCTGGGCTATCTAGAGCAGAGTCTCATATTGCAAAAGTTTAAGAAAACTGCCAAAGGCTAAAAAGCCAACCTGACTTAATTGCACTGCTGTCACATAACCACGTGGCCACAGGGGCCTACCAAGCTCACAAGACACCACATGAGCCTCAGAACGTCTGAGTTCTTGTGCCCAGATGTCCTGCTCTTGTAAAACACAGTACTCCCTAAGAAGAACAGAGGCAGTATCCCTCAGTATCCTCACAAGCAACTTTGAGGTAGAGCAATTCCTACATTCTTGCCAGAAACGCAGCTGCTTCCCAGCCTGCCACAGCACCAGCTCGCCCCAAGGACATTTGGCAAGGACGGAGAAAGGGAGGCAGGCAGGAGGCTGTGCCCAGCCAGCAAGCCCTTCCAGAGTCTGCCGGGCTGTAGGGAGCACCACGCCCCGCAGCTGCCCTGAGGAGGGACAAGGCCTCCCACGTCCCTTCTAGTGCTGCCAAGGCAGCCCCGGCAGAGGGTCTGGTGTCCGTCGATGGGAGGCGTTACCTCTCAGCTCTAAGCACAGCTGCCTTCAGAGTGGGGCAAGAGCCAACCCCAAACCCAAGATCAGCCTTGGCTGTATTTGGAGATGTCCTTAAAGTGACCTGCAAAGGAAAAAACAAAAATGGGTTCGTGCCCCATTTGCTTCTCAACAATGCATGAAGGCCTGTGAAGGGTGTTCCAAATCCCATGAAGGGTTTGCCAAATCCTTTTTTTTCTGAAAAGCCATTGCATTTTCCCCCTTTTGGCAGGCATACAGGTCTTCCATAACTAACTCTCATCTCCAGAGCCAGATCAAGCACTGGCAAGACTGACAGCCAGTATACCAGGCAAGGGCGATCAGATTAACAAAAGAGGGAAGCCACTGTTCAGAGGGTTTGCTTAAAGTTTTTCTGCTTATTTTGGCTTTGTGCACATCTGTTGAATCCCAGCATGGGTGGGAAACTTTGGACCGGACAAATATATTTAAGAGATTTTCTCTTCAATGTATCTTCACTGAATGGCCAAAAAACCCTCATGATTTTAAGCCTGACAGCTCCAGTAACTCTTCCGAAAGAATCACAATTCTTGTTTCTAAGAATAAATCAAAATTAAAAAACTCCAAACAAATGAAAAAGACTCCCGCAATGCTTTCCGGGGAGCGGTGGGGGGGAAATTCACCTCAGGCCACTTTCATACATCACAAGAAGCCAAAAAGCACACAAACCCAATTTTGTCCTTGCTTTGCAGCTCAGCTTTTATACACATTGAAATACCCTGCACCCAGGGGAGCTGTGAGGAGTTGCCACTCATTCTCCCCAAAACCTTCTCAAAAGACATGCGTGGAAGCCAAGGACCCTTGCAGCTCCCTCACGGCTTTGGTTGGGCCCTTGTGTCCTGCATGCCAGCCCAGCCACCCCACCTTCCCTGTGGGCCACGCTGCCGGCCATGGCCATCTGGGGCAGTGCTGCTGGGAGTGCTGAGAGTGCTGAAGAAAGGCCATTTACCGATGTGCAGCGCAGGACAGTTAGGAGGAGCTCATCACCGGCCTTCCTGTAACAGAGACAGGCAGTTGGTCAGGGTCAGCAGCCGCCTGCACCTTCCTCCCCAGCATCACAGCCATCAGCCCCTCCGCCCTGGCGAGGGAAGGCTCTCAGCTGGGGAGGGCGCAGCCCACCAGGGACCACCATGGTGCCAGAGGAGAGCAAGGGAACCCCAATATCCTGGGCCACTGTGCCCTTCAACCACAGGGCAGGCTTGTCCCTGCAAGGCTGGCCCCCTCCCAGCCCAGCACCCCAGGAGGCGGCGAGGTCTTCCTCCCGGGGCAGAGTCCAGCCCCACACGGCCATGCACCTTTGCAGCCCTTGGTGAGACCCGGTCCCTGCACCTCTCCTTTCAGCCCTCTGCCACCTCGTCCCCACCGGCCATGCAGGACCACACCTGATGATGTCAGCTGCTTGTTCGACAGACACATCATCCACCACAGTTGAGTTTATCATGAGGACCTGATCGCCCGGTTGCAGCTTCCCTTCAGCGGTGCTCCCTGTGGGTGACCAGCACACTGTTAGTCACCACTGTGCCATGCCAGCAGACCTCCTCCCACCAGGGACGCTCACTGCAAGCTCCTCTTCCCACCCAGCACCCACTTGCCTCAGCAACTGCCTCTGGATGTCAAAATAAAAAAGGG
The DNA here is from genome assembly GCA_008658365.1 of Alca torda. Classification (NCBI taxonomy): domain Eukaryota; kingdom Metazoa; phylum Chordata; class Aves; order Charadriiformes; family Alcidae; genus Alca; species Alca torda. Next base: position 84,465,629 of record CM018101.1, read on the forward strand.
CCAAAGGACGTTGGGCGCTGATGCCAGCTGGTGTACCACCGCCCTTATCCATGCCACTTCATCCGGGCTGTCCCTTGGCCCCACAGGCTCCTCCTGCACTACAGAAAATCACTCTTGCACATGTCTTTTCCCTTGTCACAGCCCACCACACCGTCCTCAAACAGATCCTGCCCAGGGTGCGGCAGGAGGGCTCATAGGCTCCCAGTAAACCACAGGAGGACTAGGGGCAGCAGCATTGCCTTGCCCTTTGCCCACCTGCGAGCACTTCCCCTCTGCAGGGTCTGCACCCCAGGCTGACCCTGACAGTCACCACCTGCAGCGCACAGGCCCAGGCTTGGCACTCCTGGCATACCACCATCCAGACCAAGGTGCTGCCACAGTCCCTGGGAGATGTGGTCTGGATTCCAAGCTCGGTGACTCCCCTCTGCAACTTGGGAGAACACGGAGGAGGTCTCCTTAACCACCCTGTCTGCTGGGAGGATCCACAACAAGGGGAAAAGATGGTTTCTGAGCTTTGTTTTCCAGGAGAGCAGCAGCCGCACGATCCAAGGGGCTTAGGAGCAGGTGGACCTCTGGTCTGAGGAGAAGTGTGCCACAGCCCCCAGCTCCACCACAGCCAGCCTGCTGGCTCAGGCACACTATGAATTTCTCTGCCACATAGGTGTGCCCACAAACCCACCTAGCACCCACCCCCTGTCCCTCAGGGAGACCCCAGCATCAGGTACCATACATGAAAGGCAAAACACATAATTTGGAATGAAACCCAGGGCTTTTATCTGTGGGCTCCTACAGCAAAGGGCAGGACTTAAAAGGACAGATTTCTTTGTGCCTCACTTTTAATAAAATAATGATTCTTTCTGATTAGGAAAAAAGAAAAGAGTAACAGAAAAACTCCTTCCCCACTTCGTAGACCTTAAGACTCTCAGCTAATTTAACCATGTTTCACATGGGAAGGGGCATAAAGAGAAAATTTCACTCAAAAGCACTGTAAAAGGACAGAGACCATATTTTATGCTAAACAGCCCACAAGCATGAGCACTCGGACAGGCCGTTCTCCCAGGCAGACGGGGGATGCCACAGCCCACATGGGTGGCCAGAGGCAGAGCCCAGGCCAGACCTGCAGCCACCCTCCCCACAACACCTGCCTGCCCGGATCAGACACAGTCTTTCTCTAGCTGTCACACTCACACGGACAGGTAAAAAGCAGGCATTTTTGTGTACCCATTAAAAAAAAAAAAAAGGTAAATAAAAACCACATTCACAGTTTTTGATTCAGAACCCCCCAGGCCACCTTAAAAGCAGTTATATTCCTCCCTTTTATAACTGGAAGACTTGATCTGCTTGACTTGCCCAGAATTTCACCTAGGCTGCCTGTAACTAGCATTGATCCTCTCTGTGTTACAGGGCTGTAAGCCCAGAGAGCATTTTCAACAACAGATCACTAGGGCCACTGCAGAATAAGAACTCTAGATTAAATTCATTTAAATTTCAGATAAAACACCAGAAAGAACTTTGCTTTGAAACAGCTTTTTGCATCCCCGATGGTCAGCTATGTCTGAGTGCAGGCAACGGGTTCGCCATGAAGCTGCCATTGGTTTAGATTTCTTCCATGCCATCAGAAGCAGGCAGGTGTCCAAGCACTCTGCACGCCACAGGCACGCAGGCTTTTGCCCTCAGTATTAAAGGATCACATGCCGACCAGAGGTACCTGAGAAACTCATCAATACCTGGCAGGAGTTTATCACTAAGGCCATCTGGGACAGTTCAAGCTTCTCACACCTGCGATTGTAGGGAGAAAGAACCGGTGCTTACCTGCAGTGACAGATGCAATCGTAAGAGGAAGAGCTGGACAAATCTCAAAGCCATAGTGACGGAGGACCAAATCTTTGTACACTGTGATGGTAAGTTTGACGTGGCTGGCAGGCTGGCCACTGCCATCACTGGTGCTGTCTCTGTCTGTCACAGACACTCTGCCCCTGTGAGACAAGAAGCTGGTGATTAACTAGATATAGTTGGAATATACTTTATTGAAGGGACACAGACGCACATATACACAGTCCCACGTTCAGTGGACTGCACCAGTATACAGAGAGGCCAGCTTTTCCCTGGGTACCCATGGGTGGCTCTGCACTGTGCTGGCCAGCAGTGACCCCCCAGGCTCCACAAAAAGCCAAAGACATCAGACCAGTGGCACCAGCTGGTTGTAACAACTTCAGCCACCCCACCCCAGTGGTCACATGGAGGGAGAACTCCAGGTGTACCCCACAGCAAGCCCTGACCTCCACAATTCACAGCAACACCTTTACCCAGCAAGGCAGTGAGGGAATTTACAGCACTCTATGTCTGCCAGGATCCAGGCCAGATTTTGATTCACAGACTTTAGGAAAGTAAAGCAGCAGTGGGTCAGGATCCCTTGTAATGCAACCCAGTCTCGCCCTGAAAACACAGGCCAATGGCAAGACACAAAGAGAATTAAAACCTCATCTTCAAGAAAAGCACATTTTGCATTGAGCAGTGTTGTATTTCTGCAGACGTGGCTCACAAAACCAAAATGGGTGAAAGCAGGAAGATCTGCCCCTGCAAAACAAGGGGGATGCTTAAAAACACTTTTTTTTTCCTAGGGACTACTGTATGTATGTTTCCCAAGAACAACTAAAACAACGAGTAAGATCTGCAACCTGTGACTGCTCCTGCTTGCCGGGAACAAGCTTGTGCTGTCTCTGATCAAAGCTGATAACAGATATTCCTTTCACAAAAAACATGTTTACCTGGATGCACCATCTCGAGAGCGGTGAAGCCATTTTGCTACCATTTGCTCTATTCTACATGCTTTGCGTGTCTGGATTAAGTTAGTCTCCAAATCTTCCATTTACCTGAAAGTGGCAGAAATCACAGGAAAACAGAATGATAAAAGACTGAGGAAATCTAGACACTGTTCAGAGTTACAAATAACAATTCACAACTCCTTTGTAATAAAGAGATCCAATGGCACCTTGGGAAGACCATGTGCTTCGACAGATGATGTTAATGTTTGTAACACTTATTATGATTCTTTCTGCCCATCCAGTCTCCCCTGCCTGATGCTTTTGGTTAGTCCATGCTGCTGGTCATAGCGCATTAGCTTCTTATGGCAGCAAATGACACAGTAACTTCTGTATTCCTTTTTCATGGCTTCTGGATCCAGTTATGTTTTCTCAACAAGAGAAAGCTGCCATAGCAGTCATAGCAAAGCCCTTCTCTATTTTAGTCTGGGATCTCTGAACGCTAAGTTTGGTAACACCCACCTGTACATTGATCCAAACTATCGACTGCCACTTCAGGGAAAGGTATACCGTCTTCAGCCACAGTGGGCCAAACACTTCAGGGCTCAGGAGTGAAGTCTACAGCCAACTCCTGGCTGCTTTAGGAAGGCAGAGAGCTGGTATATTCCCGCCCTGTGGCAGATTTCCTCTCGGATTAATACATCTACAGAAATTCTAGAGAGCAGTAATGAAGCAAGAAACTGAGTGGCCAGTGCAAGCTGCTGCGTGCTGTTGTTTGCACTAGCAGAAGCAGCCTCTAAACCAACGTCATAAGCCCAAATTCTTCTCTGATAAAACTTGTCCAGTGTACTGACACCTACTAGACCTGGAGCTCTGCAAACACATGTGGGTGCAGAAATCAGTAAAATGAGTGGCCCATCCTCGATTTTCTATTTAAAAGCTCTAGTTCAACAATACGAAAATGGTAACTCACCCAACCTGCTCCTTGTGCATACACCCTCTGCTGTTGATAGGATGTTTTTAGTCCTACTGAACTGAAGAACTGTGGCTTTAGAAGGGTTTGGCTCAGATGTGGTTAATTCATTGTGACTTTAATTGCACCTAAAACCATTCCTTCTTTTGAAGATGCAAAGGCTAGGTCAGGTTCCAGACCCCAAAGTGAACCTGCCAGTCCACGATTCCTGTACCAAACCAGATCATTTGCCACTTTAACATTGTGCCTTTCAAGATACAGAAAGCCTGTAGCCACATATCATTTTCATTACTCATTCAAACACTGGAAAGAACTGTGGGCTGCAAGTGAACCAAACACAAAATGAAACAGAAATATGTCTGCATCAACAAGAAGTCATGAAGAATATCAACTCTTTGTATTTCAGTAAGGAAATAGAATTATTATAGCCACCTTTCACACTGTGTCTTCCAGTCAGCTTGCAAGATTTGTATGTCCTGAGCTCCTCTCTTGTATCTTCTGCTCAAAGAGTAAGTTCTGCACATCAGGGACGTTGTCTGTTATGCTGGGACAGTGAACAGGACAGAGGGATGCTGGTCCATAACAGGAGATCTGCTGTATCAGAAACAGTAGTAAGTTAACTTCAAAATAACAAGATATAAAAGAGATGGTTGGAAGCTGACAGAAATGAGGCACAAAACATTTTGTCTCAACACAAACTGGACCTCTTCCCCTCAGCATCCTCCCAACTCACAACACTCCCCGTAATTCATCTTTTCTAGCAAGGATGAGAAGACAGGACCAGCATTTGTTGATGTCTCTTTCCCTCCTAGGAAGCCTTTCTGAGTCATTTCACTACCTGCTTTTGTAGTGACGAACAAAAAAGAGGGCCATAAAATTCAACCCTTCAGGAGTTCTTTCACTGAGCGGTCTCTTGGCTGCTCTTTCTTATCAACACAATTCAAAACTGCTCCTTCAGCCACACTGCTCCTGTATCTGCCTCTGAGCAGCATCTCCGAAACAAAAATGAGTACCCTTGCAATCAAGCGGTGTTTTCTGAAGGAAACTAGAGTTTGTAGGATGGGAAGTCTGCTCCCTTTCCAGAGTATGACTGAGAAGTAACTGCAGAACAAGCAGAAGCATAGCAGTTCTGCAGCCTGAAAGACACACAAGGCCTGTGCAGTCACCGTCTGTGCTTAGCATGTTCCCTTTCAGCCTCAGGATTTCACTGTTTCTGACAGTCAGCTCTGCAGACACTCTAATACTCATGCAACAGTGTGGCTGTAACCATCTTCTGACTGACTTAATCTCTCTTCTCAGTAGTATAAAGTGCTTTGGCTTTCCTACATCCCTTCAAATGCTCTCATTCCCCTCTGAGCCACAGGGAAAGTCCTGCTTGCAGCTGGTCCTTCCTCCGTTTGGATGCCTAGAAGTCACCTGCATCAGCCACTGATGCACCGAGATCAATTGTTCTCTGGTGCTTTCTCATTACTTCCATGTGCCTCATTACCACCCTCTACCCATGCCCCATATTTTTTACTTCTTTGCAAAAAGGACAGCCTTTCCTTTCTATGCTTCTGCTCTTCTTCACAAAACAGAATTTCTGGAGAAAGTCTCTTAACCTGCAGGACAAGGAGGAAAAGCTTGAAGAACAAACATAAATGCTTAAAAAACCCAGACAGAATACTAAAAGAGGAAAAAAAAACCACATTGTCCCTTCAGTAAACCAGAATGTTTGACCCAAACAACAGGTATCTTAGAAAATGCAGTTAGAGCAGACATTTCCCTATAATAGTGCAAAACACAAGGTAGCAGCCTTCTTTCTCATGGTGTCCCCAGGGCACACAGGCCCCTGCGCACGTGCTGAGGGGGACAGGATTACCCAGCCTTTTGCACAGACCCACCATGCATATGCAGTTGGCACTTCCTTCTTTCATCAAAGATGATGCAAGCTCTGACCTGAGTCCTTCTCCCACCTGCCCTTTTGCAACTATTTTTGAGCCAAGCCCTTGAGCACGTCACTAAGCAGCTTGAGTGGGCTGGGATTCTAATACACAAAGATCCTTAAACTCTGTCAGAGGAAACTAAGACTTGCCAGGTATTTGCACAGCTAACTGACCCATCCAGACAGCTATTGCTTGGTATCTCAGCAGAAACCTGGGTGGGCGATTCTGGCTCTTCAGGAACAACACTGACTTCAAAACAGGGCCTTGGCAAACCTCAGAGCATGCATCCATGTGGCGGTGTGCTCTCCCCTTTTCCCCCTTTGCCCCCCCCCGCTCCTGCTCAAGCCACGGCCATCAGCATGAGTTGTTATGAGTTGCACTTGAGCTGTGGGGGATGGCTGGCAACATAACCAAAACACCGTCTGGAGTGGGAACCTAGGTATCTCGTTCCCATGCAAATATGACTATAGGTCAATTATCTTACTCTATAAATAGCAGACAGCCCAAGAGCCCTTTGAGCTCTCCTGCACGGTAGTGGGCTACACCACAGGATCTCCCCTTGAGCGGGGACGCTCACTTAAGGTTCTGCTCCTTGAGGCTGAGAGATTCCTTGCTGCAGCAGATTCTTGGTAAGTGACTAATAGCATACTGAACTTTGAAATCTTAGCTGAGTGACAGAAGGATTGATTGCGCATATATAGTCCTTTAGACATAAAATGTTGACCAAGTCCGGGACTAGGATTGGATCCAGCCGCACCTAGACTCCTCTCTAAGAAGGAGTTTAGAAAGCCAGGGGGTCCTTTCCAAGCCTCATGACTCAATGGGAGGGTCTCCCTGACAGCTCTGTCTGACCCTGGCCTCTGTGCAGTAAACAATTAAGTCTACTCTGGCATTGAATCTCGTGAAACACTGTCGCATTCACTACTATGTTAAATCACTGTTTTATGTTAATAAATATTTCACTACTTCTCTCTTACAAGTGAAGTTAATCACTCCGACCATGACAGTCCACAGGGCAGGACAACAGACAGCAGGGTTGGGAAGGACATTGTCTCCTGCATGGAGGACTACAGGACACAAGGAGAACCGCCAGCCTTCGCTGTCTGTAGTCATGCACCGCTGCCAGAGCAGCGAGAACACTGTGTCCCCATCAGCCTCTTCCACAGCCTCCCCTTCAGCCACTGCAGTGGCACAGCAGGTGTGTATATTCCACCCCTTCTGCAAAGAGGGACAATATAGGTCTAATCTCACATCACTTGGTTCTTGTCCACTCAAAGCAGAGCAGAAAGTTGGTGGCAGCCCGCTGCACAAGGAAAGGAAGCTGTGAAGAAATGTGTGCTGGCTGTGCAAAGAAGGCACTGAATGAAGGAGTATTCAGCCAGCTAGCCCAGATTTGACTGGCAGGAAAGAAAACAACCAAACGAACTTTCAAGGAAAATACTTCAGTTATTCTCATGTCATTACATGGAAAGTATTAATTCATCAAACTGAAATTTGCTGATAGAAAAAAGTTCTACTGATGTTTTTGAAATTACATCTTTGTTTTAAAGTGTTCACTACCATCAAAATTTGCAGGTCTCCTCTGCTCACTGATGGCAGAGAACTGCATGAACAGGAGTAGTTACAATAAGCTGTCATAAACCAGCTCTGAGGGTGATCCACCCATCTTTCACTCATTTGGGCTTTTGGAAGCATGTTTCTAAGTACTTCCTGTAATGGATCCCAGCGTCAGTAGTGTGCAATCTCAAGGAAGGCAATAATAAAATTCAAATAGTGTATAATGTGCCCTGTCCTCCCCCAGGCCCAAAGTGCAGCACAATAATGGGTACTGATAAAGCGCTGTGACACTATAGTGCTCCTCTGGGTGAACAGAGATCTGCTGCCTGTGATTCACTTGCTCACTGCCCATGCAGCAAGCCTTCAATGTAGGACCACCGTCCATGTGGCAAGCAGCCCTGCAAGGCTAAGAAGAGCATTATGGTTTGTGGGAACACAACCCTTACTCTTCTGCTGTATTTTTTTCCCCATTGGCACCTTGCAAGAGCACACATTGCTGAGAGAGCACCGAGCCAAAATCCAGACTTCCTTAGAGTAACCAGCAGAGAGAACAAGGATAACCTAGGTTAAATGACCTCTGGTTCTCTTCAGGATATTCAGCATAATGGCTTTTCTTATACAGCTTTTTAATTCTGCCAGAGACACCAGGCAGGCTACCTGAGAGCAACCAGAACAACAGGCAGCATGACGAGAAGCAAACGGGAGGAGATCACAGCCAGGTCTGGTTCCAGCTGTCTGTGCTGAGCTCTGAGAGGTGGGACATCGTGAGAAAGATGACCTGTCTTCTGCCTTCTCCCACAGACATTGTCAGAGGTGGTCAAGCCACCTTTGAAAAAGAAAAATTCCTTTCTCTGCTTTTAAGGGTTCCCTTGCACCTGTGCCTCCCTGCAAAGCTCCCAAAACCTCCTGTGGACATTAGTGACTCACTGGACTCAGCAGGGCAGGGCAGGACACCCATCTGCAGGCAACAGAGAGGGTGCACCACATACGAAGATCTTTCCACAACACTCTATCTGCACATCAGTACTAACAACTCATGACAGCCCAGCTGTCCTCACTATACTGATGGCTGGAAGTTTCAGGTTCAGTTTGATTCTTACGATGAGAGCGAAGTATCTGACCTTTACAGTGGCAACAAAAACACCCTTGATACGTGACCTCAGGTGCATCCTCACAAGGCAAATGGAAAGGAATTCAAGTTTTTTGTTTGTTTTGAATTTCCTGATGTTTAGGGCCTGATTTGTTCTAAATATTGGGAATCAGCAGCTATGACACAAATATTACTGTGAGAATATGTGTATTAATAACTGATGCAGAACAACCACATTTTCTTCTTTACAAAATACACTTTTCTACCTGAAAAGCAGATGATCAGCATTTCCCTTACCACTGTTGCTGCCAGCCCTGCTGATGGTGGCAGTGGAAGATGAAACCAGACTTGGCAACAGGACCTCAGCTACTGTAAATTGCTCTCGGTGGCGTTTAAGGAGCACCTATCAGGAGCATGTGCAGCTGTGCAAAGATTAATGCAGTACTCCTGCCTGACATGTGAATTTACTAGGGGAATAAAGGGCCTTTAAGGCTTCTTCCACCTCTCATCTTCAAGTCAGCCCCCGAGCCACTCTGCAGCGATGCTTACTGCGGAGACAATCAGGAGAGCAGCCAGCTCAGACCTCTAAGCTCCAGCTAATCCTACACAGCCCTTGCAGGAAACCTTGCTGTCTGCAACAAGGTTGTCTGATCATGGAGGACACAAACCCTGCCTCTGGCCACCCTAAAATGCCAGGGACACCAACACTAGCAGCAACCTCCACAGCAACTGCAGGGGAGACCGTTCCTTTTGCAGATGTGTCTACAAGTTCTCCCTTAACTGGAAAAGCCCTAGGGCTCACAGTCAAAATTTGTGGTGTTGAAAATACAGGCAGTAAGACTGAATGGCAGTCAGTGCCATGGCCCAAAGCATAAATATATACAGTGCTTTGTGCTGGTCCCCCTTGCTTTTCATCAAAACCGAATCTCTCTTTTGCTGCACAGTCAAATCCTGTGCACTGGGTTAGGTCTTTAAAAACCAGTCTGCTGTTCCTCAGGAGGGGCTCACAGGTCTAAAAATAGCCTCATGTCCTCTTCCTGTTCCTTTATGGGGCTGATGAGTCTCCCAAAAACAGCAAGACTGCTGGTACTAATACCATGCACTGCTGCTAATGCAGCCTCCGTGTCTTATCTTTCCTCTTATCCTTTGACAGATGGCTAGCTCCATACCAGAGCTCTTGGGCTTCAAAGTAATCACAGTTATGTTGAACTTCAGCAGTTCCCCTGCTAAAAAAGCAGAGGTGTCTGTACCATGTGTGCAGTGCTATGAGAATGCTGCGCACTACAGCCAGCTGTGAAAGCCACCTTCCAGGACAGGCTGAGAAAAATACACAACAGGGTTGCGCATTTCATCATGTCTTCCTTCCCCTTTGCCTTTTCATGGCAGTGTAGAGGAATGTAAGTCCACAGTCCTGTCAGTATCCAAACTGTAGCTATGCTTGCCAAAAAGCCTCAAGGTGCTGCTGGAACCATACTCTGCCCTCCCTGACACAGAAACATTCACCAGAAAAAACACATCATCAAAGCAGTCCTGTATCGTCCCACCAGTAGGCAGAAGGCAGTAACTTAAAAGGAGGGGAGTGAACGGAGACAAGTCCACACTCGGTGTGGCAGGCGAACCCCATCCTTGCCTACCTCGCCTTCCCAGCTGCCTCTGTACAACAGGTAAGAGGCTCTGGATTTGGAAGGTCAGTTCATTGATAATGTGGATGGTGGTGCATCTGCACCTGCTGGTCAAACTAAAGGGCAAGAAGGAAATGCATAGGCAGTGGAAGCAGGAACAGGTATCCTGGGAAGAACATAAGGATGCTGTCCAGTTGTGTAGGGATGGGGTCAGGAAGGCCAAGGCGCAGCTGTAGCTGAACATGGCAAGGGATGCAAAGAACAATAAGAAGGGCTTCTACACGTATGTCAGCCAGAAAAGGAAGGTCAAAGAAAGTATACAGCCCCTGATGAACACGACTGGCAAACTGGTACAACAGACAAGGACAAGGCTGAGGTACTCAACAACTTTTTTGCCTCAGTCTTCATTGGTAATCTCTCTCCCCACATCTCTTGAGTGGATGGGCCACAAGACAGGGACTGGGAGAGCACTGTAAGAGAAGATCAGGTTCGTGACCACCAGAGGAACCTGAACATACAGAATTCTACGGGAGCTGACAAGATGCACCCCAGAGTACTGAGGAAATGGGCTGATGTAGTTGCCAAGCCACCCTCCATTATATTTGAAAAGTCATGGCTGCCAGGTGAAGTCCCAGTGACTGGAAAAAGGGACACATTGCACTCACTTTTAAAAAGGGTAGAAAGAAGCATCCTGGGAACTAGTCACCTGTCAGCCTCACCTCTATGCCTGGGAAGACCATGGAACAGATCCTCCTTGAAGCTATGTTAAGGCACATGAGAGGTGATTTGAGACAGCCAGCCTGGCTTCAACAAGGGCAATTCTTGCCTGACCAACCTAGTGGCCTTCTACGATGGAGTGACTGCATCAGTGGACAAGGGAAGAGCCACAGATGTCATCTATCTGGACTTCTATAAGGCCTTCGAGATGGTCCCCCACAACATCCTTCTCTCCAAATTGGAGAGGTATGGATTTGATGGGTGGACTGTTCAGTGGATCAGGACTTGGTTGGATGGTCACATCCAGAGGGTAGTGTTCAACAGCTCAATGTTCGTATGGAGATCAGTGAAAAATGGTGTCCCTCAGGGGTCTGTATTGGGACCAGTATTGTTTAATATCTTCATCAATGACACAGACAGTGTGATTAAGTGCGCCCTCAGCAAGTTTGCAGATGACTTCAAGATGAGTGGTGCAGCTGACACGCCTGAGGAACGGGATGCCATCCAGAGGTACCTGGACAGGCTCGAGAAGTGGGCCCATGTGAACCTCGTGAGGTTCAACAAGGCCAAGTGCAAAGTACTGCACCTGAGCTGGGGCAACCCCCAATATCAATACAGACTGGGGGATGAAGAGGTTGAGAGCAGCCCTACCGAGAAGGACTTGGGAGTCCTGGTGGGTGAAAAACTGGACATGAGCCAGCAATGTGCGCTAGCAGCCCAGAAAGCCAATCGCATCCAGGGCTGCATCACCAACAGCATGGCCAGAAGGTCGAGGGAGGGGATTCTGCCCCTCTGCTCTACTCTGGTGAGACCCCCCTGCAGTGCTGCCTCCAGCTCTGGGGCCACCAACATCTGAAGGACATGGACCTGTTGGAGCAGGTCCAGAGGAGGCCACAAAAATGACTGGAGGGGTGGAACACTTCTCCTACGAGGACAGGCTGAGAAAGTTGGGGTTGTTCAGCCTGGAGAAGAGAAGGCTCCAGGGACACTTTATTGTGGCCTTTTACTATGTGAAAGGGGCTAATAGAAAGATGGGGACTTTTTAGGGGGGTCTGTAGCAATAGGACAAGGAGTAATGATTTTAAACTAAAAGAGGATAGATTCAGACTAGATATAGGAAGAAATTTTTTACAATGAGGGTGGTGAAACACTGGCACAGGTTGCCCAGAGAGGTCATAGATGTGCCATCCCTGGAAACATTCCAGGCCAGGTTGTACAGGGCTTTGAACAACCTGATCTAGTTGGAGATGTCCCTGCTCATGGCAGGAGGGGTTGGGCTAGATGACCTTTAAATATCCCTTCCAACCCAAACCATTCTATGATTTTACCTCTGTGTAGCTGATGACACATCCTCACAGTGTGTAGTTCAGAGACAAAGCAGGGCTGGTCCCTGCCCAGGCTACCCTAACTTATGCCCATGGTCTTCCCAGGAGACCAGTTATCTGCTGTGTGCTGCCCTCACAAGCTCTGAAAAGCAGAAACTGCAGCAGCAGGGTATCCTCTTTCACCACACGGCCAATCTCCTTGGTCTGGACAACAGCACAGAGAAGCCCTTCAGCTCATGCTCAGCCTCTCCACTGTCAGAAAGCCACTTTTTTTTCCACCTGCTTCCAGAGATTCCAGAGACAGCAAAAGAACAGTTTATCCCAGATTCTTGTTGAAGTCCTCCCTAACCAATGAACACCCCTGACTCGGGACAAAGCCTGGTCTCCTGTGGGACAAGAGACCCAGTGTGTGGTCCCTCAGCCAAGGAAAGAGTCTTCACCCTCAAGAGCAGAATTGGGTGTGGAGCTGCTTGGGTCAGGAGGATGCAGGTTCAGGAGAATTGGCAAGTTCTCACACAGTACATCTCTGCTGACCAGCCAGGGGATCTGGGTCACGTAACGTGTCAGCTACAGGGTAGGGAGGTATTGACACAACTGGTGATGTCTGCTCCTCCAGCTGCTGCTCTTGTCCAAGTACCACCAGGGAGTAAGCATGTTCTTTGCTGCCTAGGCAGGCAGTAGAAAACTAAGCTCATTCTTGATGAACACAGTTACTTGTGTGTGTGGGCTGCATCAGAAGACACTTTTGGCAGGACTGGGCATTTGTGCAGTAAAGCCTTTGAAGGTCAGGCAGCCCTGACAAGACACTGGGACAGAACAATAATTTACAGATTTTCTACACTGTAGATTCTAAAGATGTTCTCTGAGATACGGTCAAGGGAGATAACATTGCATTGCCATGCTTTCAGGGAGCAGGTAAGCAAGTTCTGAATTGTCAGTTGTTGTCACCAACTATCTTAGGCAAAAGCACCAATCTGACTTAATTATTCATCAAGCCATCAATGCATCTTGGGTTTTAAGCTTTTGTTTCTACAGAATGAAAGTACTTTGCACTTGCGCTGCTCATCACAGCTCAAGCAACAAAGTGACAGCCACCACCGTGCCCACTCAACAGCCCGTCCTCGGAGTCAGGGCAGCTTCTGACGGAGGGAAAATGGACCACACTGTGTGAACTGGACAGAGTGCAGCAGTCTGAGGGAACATCATTTTTGATGCTTCCTGCAGCTACTTAAGTCAAAGTCCTTGACTTGACCCCTCTCACGATACTCTATATCCTCCAGTCTTACAGGAGGAAAGTAGCACATCATGTGGTAAGAAAGCCATGAAATGTTTCAGGAGGTGCCCAAGCCATAGTTCCCACAAAGTGCTGCCAAGTCATAGCACTATTTCCTTCTCATCCGAAGTGGAAAAACCTTTGATGTTCAGCACTTCTTTGTAATATCAGGAAAGGAATTACCACCACTACCACCACCACCAGAAAAAATATTTTAAAAAGCACTGTTGCTTTTTATTTTTATTGGAAAACCAAGTTTTCACCTACAAACAGCTGCTGCCAGGAAAGAAAAAAGAAAAAAAAAACAAACCCAAAAAAAAACTTTACACCTGCCATAAGTCAAAAACAGTCAGCAGGAGGAATTTGAGCATTTGGCAATCCAGGGAAGACAGGAGATATTCTGCTTCAGGCCGTGGTGCCAGTGAGCCCTGCCTCATGTAGTTGCTGCACACAGATGAGCCTTCCCAGGAGCAGCCCGGACACCTGCAGGGACATCCCCTGTGCTGCCTGTACTTGCACATTCTAACTACTCGAGCCCGCCGACCTTCTACTTTCGCACAGCACTGGTCAGGTTTTACATGGACACACTCCAGCTCTGAAAAATCACAGTGTCTTCACAGGTGCATGTCACTTGGGACAAAGCTTCTCAGAGCCCCATCCACAGCCTTCAGGTGCTCTTCACAGGGGAACCTGCTGTGCAGCAGATGCGCCCCTGGACCAGCACGGCCTGGGGTCGAGGTGCCTGTGGAGGAGAGGAACAGCATGAGACCCCGTGCAACCTGCAGCACACAGTTGACTGGTGGGGGGACAGACTCATCACTGCTGGAACTTGGCGCAGCACTCCTGGCAAAGTGGCTCCATGCCCAGCCCTGGAGCAAGGCCTTCTTGCAGCAGAACAACAGAGGAAGAGACAAGTGGCTGCTGGCCAGCGGAAGGATGAACCTGAAGCTCCAAATGAGCTACACCCTCCACAGCAATCAGCTAGCACAGCCATCTTCCAAGAGGTCCAGAGGAACCCGTCCTGTGGCACCTTTAAGCAAAAGCCAAGTAATAAATGGCCAGACTCAGGGAGCCAGGAGCACATCTTGCAGTTTGCCTGAGAATAGGCACAAACATCAGAGCAGCAGGGTGACAGGCGCTGCCAGATCATGTCTACTGCTGCCAGATACTCATGAAGATAGTCCCTTTGTCTCTTTTAGCTTGACCAGATATGTTATTGGTGGCCAGAAGTCATTAGTGACCATAAACACAAGTCAGCCGTTCCCTGCTGCTCTCCCCAGCCCAGCTGCAGGGCAGTGCCAGCTGTTAGCTTGCTTTCTGAAGTCATCTGCAAGTCTGGCCTGTACCATTACACCCTCATTGCGCTCCTAATTCCTGCAGACACAAGCAGCTTCACATTTGAATATGAGGTTCTGGACATTGCATGCAATGACTTCAGGCACCAAATATTGGTTTTAGCAAAGGCCCTGCATCCTTGCCCGGCTCATACATTTATAGCAGAAGGGAAGAAGAATAGCTTTGTGTATGCTCCATTACACACAAACTGAAGAAAATGATAAACAGAATGTTCAAGGTGGAAAGGAGAAAAATCAATACTTCCCCTCATGAATAGCTTTCACTTCTAAAAATAGACTTGTGTGGAAGTGTGTGAAGACTTTCGTCCTTTCAGCTCTATCTCTCTGGACAAGAACTGCCAGCACAGAAGGAATGTTCCCTTCTAATTTCCCAACTTAGCTTTCCAAGAGTAACTTCTTTTCACAGTGATGAAAACAACTGCCTCTGATTGTGTAGTTGGATCCTCTTCCCCAGCCCCTGTATGCACAATACCATGAAATCAAAAAGCTCACCCCATTAGCAAGACTTTCATGCCATTTGCAATTTGTACAGTGTGGGGGGGGGGGGGGGGGGGGGGGGGGGCGGCGCGTGGTGTTGAAGAGATTCCATGCAGAACTCCACATATTGGTACTGATCTCCATGTCCTCGTGCAGACTTTGAAACAACAAACCTGCCTGTAAAGTTTGGCACTCCGGAGTATTTCCAGTGTCTTCCTGGAACTGTTCACACAGAAGAAAACCCACCTCAGCATGAGCAAGTTCAGGGCTGGCAACACAACAGGTTCCTCCATACGTGTTGGTAAAGATGATCTTTTCATGTGCCTTTGATCTCACTGAGAATGAAGACTATATGCTGGGAAACAACTTCTGCATAGCCTTTTGGCAAATGCCAAGAAAGGATGAATAAAGAAAGGGAAAATATATGCACTTGAAAAATATTGATTTGCGAATTTCATGCTGCATACAGAGCCATTTCACAAAAGCCTAAGAGCTTCTCTTCAGCTTTAGAAATGCCAGGCTCTTTACAAGCATTAGAGCCCAGATAACTTAATAGTATTAAACACACTGCTCTATTTGCTAGCAGCTGGCTTAGCATAAATTTAGAGGGTAATTTACTAAAACTCTGAGGAGCAAAACCCAGGATAAATTAGATAGCACTACACTTGGAAATGTGTGCCATGTGCCTGCTACCAATGGCTAAATTAGAGAAGCAAAGGAGTCTCCACCACAGCCAGGTCCACACTTGGCTGCAAGCCCAGCTGCCCCCAAATGCTGTCATTTCTGCTGCCAAGCCACTCTTTCCCATAGCAGTTTCAGTTGGTACAGGACATGACTGAGAAGCTTTGGTGGAAAAGAACTTCACCTGCCATTGCCTGTAAGGCTTCACTGGTTTCTTTAAAGCCCCCTGTCCATCCAGAGCCCTCCTACCCCACTATACTTATCTGAAAAAGACCTGTCTCCACATCACCATCTCTATTATCTCTTTCGTATCATGGGGCTGGGCAGAGGGCCAGCCTCTTCCTTTGAGTTGTGCTGCATCCTTGCAATCATTCCAGTGCTCCCTTGCTTTTGACCTTCCCACCCAATTTGGTCCCAGAGCTTACTCATCAGTCTTGCCAGAGCTGCATGGACTGATTCACAAATGGAGGGATGAAGCAAGGGTTAGGTGCCTCTGTGGTTGATGAATTTATGCAGGGAGAATGAAATGCTGCCTTGCGGACTTCCAGGTGTTGGGTTTTTTTTTCTTTATTTTCCAGCTTGGATTTTTATCAGGTTTTATGATAGGCCTCTGAACAGTTATCTCTCTGCCTTGCTACAGAGAGAAACTGTTCCCACATGGGAGTGGGAACAGCATCACAGAACAAGATAACACAGGGGAAACGGTTCACTGAGGGCTCCCTACGTAACATGTCCTTTCCACTTCCAATTCTGCAGATTCTTCTGGGCCAGCAGGACCACTCCTCCAGGACAAGATCTGCACGACTAATGGGCTTTCTAATATTTCTTGTTTTATAGCCCCTTTAGACCACTAAGCCTTATCTCCCACATCTCACTGGTGGTTTAAGTCTCAGCCAAATTTGCCAGGAAGGAAAAACTTCAGATACTTTCCCACTATGGTAGTAAACCCACCTTCAACAAGGGACCCACAGACAAGCTGTTGCAGAGAGTTAGCAAAAATGCATGATGCTCAAGAGGTGGAGATCAGCATGCACATCCGGAACAGGTTACCCAGGCATGTTTTCAGTGGTTAGATAGCCATCACGAGCACATACAAATGGAGCAAATCCAATCACTTTGGCCTGCAACGCAGATCCATAACACCTACCAGGCGAATACGCACTGCCACCCTGACCTTATCCACTGTCCTGCAGAGTTCTGATCTCTGTGCTCCAGCTGCCCTGCAGAGATCCTGCCTTTGCCCAGCGAGACCACTGCCCTTGGTGATGAAGAATCTCTCCACAGAGTGCTGCACCTGATGCTTGCATGTTAAAGCCACGCTGACTTCTGCTCCCTCAAGCTCAGGTGAAATTTCTCTCACAATATTTTCCCATTGCGGTTGAAAAGCCAAAATCATTGACTGTGAATTCCACAACAGAGAGGTGTTGAGGTTTTTTTTGTTTGCTTGTTTTGCTTATTGCGGGGGCAGGGGGGATAGCTTCCTCCCATGAAAAAAGAGAATTAGCTCACAGCACTTGGTGCAAGATCAGGTCAGAAACCACTAAACACGTCACCTAAATTAAAAGAGAGGCACAAAATCCAAGATCATGAACACTTCATTCACACAGACCTATAGCAGAATCAGCTCCCCCCCTGCAGCGAGGCAGGTATTTCTGGATAAAAGATATCAGCAGGACACTAGACCACACTGCAGAGTCGCCGGCTTTCTGCTAGACCCCTGGGTTAGTATGGCACAGCCTCTCCCACTGTACCCAGCTAAGCCCGTGCGGCGACACTCACTTCTCTGACGACAGCCAGTTTTGGGGCAGAAATCCCCGGCGCTGGTTGTAAACTCCAGTGGCAAAGCCATTTTCCACGTGGCTTTTGTGAAACTGCCGATATGGAGCGAAACCAGCAGTACTACTTACTACAACACCTCTTTTCAGCCGAAACTGCCGGTTTTGGATCGCCTCGGTGTGCTCCGCAGCTCCGCTGCCCACCGGGACCCCGCCCGCCGCGGGCTGGCCGGGCCGCCTCCACCCGCGACCGAGGGTTCCGCAGCTCCAGTGCTGCGGGAACAGGAGCGGACCCACGTCCAACCGCGCTGCCGCTCTGGAGAAAAGCCTCCCAGTTACCTGCTCCCAGCAGCGAAGCGCGGAGCCGGCAGCAGGGCGGGGGGGGCGGGGGGGGGGGCGGGGTCCCCGGGAGGCACCTCCCCGGGACCCCGCCCCCTCCCCCGCCCTGCCCCGCCCTAGTTCATTCTGACCCCACGCACTGGCTGGTCAGCGTCGTCCTGTTTTCACCTGGGTAAGAGTTAATTTCCTTTCTAGTGATTGCCACGACAGGAATGTCAGTAATACATATTGCTTTAGTTGTTGCTAAGCGATGTTTATGCTTCTCAAGGACTCTTTTCAGCTTCGCATGGAAGCAGAGCAGGGAATACAGACAGAACAATAGAATGGCCAATGGAATATTCCATAACATAAATGTCATGGTCAGTATATAAATGGGGTTAGGTGGGGGCAGGGAGGGGAATCCACAATCACTGCTCGTGAAAGTACCAATTCACCAATTTACCAGCTGGTGAGAGTGATTTGTGTCTTGTTTATTCTTATTATTATTACTATTATTATTATTATTATTGCTGCTATTTTCCTCTTCTGATATTGTTCTACTGAATTATTTTTATCTCAACTCACAAGGGTTTCTTTCTCCCTTTCCTTTCCCCTCTTTTTCTTTTTTCTCCCTCTTCTCTCCACCCTTCTTGGGGGAAGGGGAAGAACTGCACAAGTGCCTGCATGGTCCTGGCTGCCAGAGGTTAAACCACAACAAGCATAAAGGTCCCTTAGTGGGAAGTGTGTGTGTCAGTGTGTGTGTCTCTGTGTGTGTGCCCACCCCTGGGTCCCACTCTCCCCAGTTGCTGGCACCTACAAGCACATACACATCCCTGAGACCGTCGCTCCACTCCAGTTGCTGGATCAGACCCTCCTTCACACACCAGCACCAACACACAGACGTACAGAGCTGCCCAGGACTGCCCTGGTTCCCCCAGTAGGCAGCCCTTCCAGCCCTCACCCCTAAAGACCCCCACCCCCGACTCCCTGGCCACATCACTCATCTGGCTGGAGCATCGTTAGCACTCACACACTCATATGCACACCACACCGCTCCAGGCGCTGCACCACTGACACATGGGCTGCTCTGACACACATGCACACACCAGACAGAGAGTCCCTCACTCAGTAAAACCGCTAGAAGTGGAGTTGAATAAGGCACAGAACAGACTGCGCTGACCTGGTGCAGGGCATGGCCAGACAAGCATCCCAACCAGAAAAATGTTTATATGCTGCCAGCCCTTTTTCTTTCCTTATCCTTCTGTTTTCCCACATTTATTCTCCGCAAACCATGCTGATGCCTGCGTTCCTCCCCTGGGCATCCTGTAATAAGCCTTGTGCAATCCTGAATGCTCTTCCCCTGCACCTGCAGCGTGTCCCGCGTTGATAGCAGGGACCTGCCTTGGTCCCAAGGGTGCTCAGGCTTTGACTCCTTTTGATAGGTTTCATGCCTGGACCGTAGGGCTGAGCCTTTCCTGGGACAGCCTTGGGGGGGCCCTGGACAGCATTTCCCTTCCTCTAACTCCCTAATTTGTGTTCCAAACTGCGTTTGTGCCTCAGTGCTCCTCTGGGCTTGTGGAGGTGGTCTTCTGATGGGCTGATGACTCCTGCATGGGCCTGGGAACAGACAGGGCAGGGTATTATTTTGGTTTCCCACCCTGCTGTTGCCTCTCTGTGCTCCTCTGTGGGTACGCAGAGCCGCTTTTATCACATAACACAGCGTACAGTGCTCTTGCTGCTGGTACTCTGGGCTTGGTGGTGCTAAGGGCAAAGACAGTGGGTGCAAGGCTTCTTGGAGATTGCCTGGCACTGCATGACATTCACTGCACAGCTGGGGACACAGGAACCCACATCCACTGTGTCAGCTCTTCTTCTCTGACAACAGCCTTTGCTGTAAAAATGCCCTGCTCTGTGTTTAAACTCCTCTGTTACTGTCTGCATCTCTTTATTTAGCACAGGTCTGGTCAGGAAACGAAGACTCACCTACTGAAAGGTATTGATTTTTTCTGTTTTGTGCCTTTCTGGTTTTGCTCTTTCATACTCCCTAATTAGCCAGGGTATTTCTGCACTGCGGGTCCTTCTGCCTTTACCTTTGATGTTCTTTCTGCTCCTTTTTCAGGAACTGCTCTTCTCACAAATCAGCTCACCCACAGGAACTATGGTTATTTTCTTTTTCTGCTGATGTAAAAACTGAATTTGTCTGGCACCTTTCATGGTTAGTGCTACTTTGTGTTCACTGAACTTAACCAAAAATGAGGTTGGGGCCTGGCATTTGTAATTAATATAACATTGAACAGTCCCCAGGAAAAGGTTTTTCATCAACTGCTGATTCATGCAGCTTTCCTGAACAATCTGCATCACATTTCCTTTCTTACCAGTGCCTCTGGATGGTGCTTTCAAAGCAATCCACACAGGAAGCAGAAGCTTAATTAACAAAGAAATTAAGCAAAGTTCTCTTTCCTGGGGGTGAAAAGTGGTATCCAGTAACAAGAGAAATCAGAGCTTCATGCCAAGCTACCAAATGTATTAGATTTGTACCTGTGTGTGGTAGAACTGAACATGTGGTTTTCTTCTCTCTGATTATTCTAAGTTTCAGAAGCCCAGAGAACATTTCTCCAGAAAATTATGAGACATTTTGTCTCTAAATAGCATTCTTCATTGCCCATGTTTTGATTATGTTACAGCTGACCTATAAAAGCCTTCTGTCTGGGGAAACATTTCTAAACTATTTGGAAGCTTCCAACGCATTGCTGCTTGCCCGCCAAGCTGTTTCTATAAACAATGCAAGAATATCAAACCTCTGGGAGCTCATCCTAGTCTGAACCTGATGAACCCATCTCCTGCTGAACCTGTGAAGCCATGTCCATGTCCTGTGATCCTGATAACTGTTTTGGAATTGCTGGGCATAAGGATCCAGAAAGCTGTGTCTGCTGAAGAAGAGTGACTAAAATTTCATGAAGGAGAAAAAACCCTTCACATCTCACATATCTGAAAAATTGAATTTAGCAGATTAGTCAGCCCCTCTCTCAGAGTTCCTTATTCTGGATGTGGCAGGGCTGCCCAGCCACGTTTGAGAGCCTGTGTGCTGCTGGTTTTTGGTTCCACAAGCTATGCAGGAACAGCTCGTTGCCTAACATTATGGCTGCCCTTCTGCAGGATAAAGCTGTAGACAAGGTAACCCTTCATCCATCAGCGCTCTCTGTGAGGTTGGCCATGCCATTCTGTTGCTGCTGCCCAGCCCAGTTGTCTATGGAGTCTGACCCATCAAAGGTCATTGAGCATTATATGAGTGATCCAAACTACCTTAGAATCATTGAATGGCTTGGGTTGGAAGGGACCTTTAAAGGCCATCTAGTCCAACTACGCTGCAGTGAGCAGGGACATCTTCAACTAGATCAGGTTGCTCAGAGCCCCATCCAACCTCACCTTGAATGTTTCCAGGGATGAGGCATCTCCCATCTTTCTGGGCAACCTGGGCCAGTGTCTCACCACCCTCATTGTAAAAAATTTCTTCCTTATATCTAGTCTGAATCTACCCTCTTTTAGTTTAAAACCATTAACCCTTGTCCTATTGCTACAGGCCCTCCTAAAAAGTCCGTCCCCACCTTTCCTGTAGCCCCTTTACATATTGAAAGGCCACAGTAAGGTCTCCCCGGAGCCTTCTTTTCTCTCGGCCTGTCCTCAAAGCAGAGGTGCTCCACCACTCTGATCATCTTCGTGGCCTCCTCTGGACTCACTCCAATAGGTCCATATCCTTCCTATTTTGGGGGCCCCAGAGCTGGACCCCGGGTGGAGTGTCACCAGAGCGGAGTAGAGAGGCAGAATCCCCTCCCTTGATCTGCTGGCCATGCTGCTAGGGATGCAG
Source organism: Alca torda (assembly GCA_008658365.1). Taxonomy (NCBI): domain Eukaryota; kingdom Metazoa; phylum Chordata; class Aves; order Charadriiformes; family Alcidae; genus Alca; species Alca torda. The sequence goes on from CM018101.1 coordinate 84,487,344, forward strand.
CCCAGGATACCTTCTTAAAATACAGCATGGCATGTGTGACTAGAGGAAGACAGAGCAGCTCAGGAGACAAAAGAGGTGAGAAAGATGTGTTGTAGAAGTGGTTGCACTGGAGTCCCTCCAGAGAAATGGCACTTGTGAGGAGGATGTGTGTCCGTCCAAGACTTTCTGTGTCCACCAGCTCTCTTTCCCCAGTGGGAAGACCTGTCTGACAGGCCATGCTGTAGGCTGAGCTAGGGCATCTCTCTGAATGTCCCCTGCAGAGTGTCTGCCTCTGTGTTCTTAAGAAGGGCATGTCCTGCCAGTTTATAGCTCACCTTGGCACTCTTGCTAATAGCCAGCTTCTCAAGGGTGGACAGCAAACCAGGCCAAGGGACAGTGCTGAGAAGCTCCAAAGCCTGCCGTGCAGGCACCCCTCACCAAGGTGTTTTTAAGTAAACACTTTCAGATCTCTTAGGAAGGAATGGACAAATGAACCCATAAAGCAGAAAAGCTTAAATATATGAGACCCAAACTATACAGTCAATAATTTGCCCTTGAAACTTCCTACATCTTTGACAATATGTTTCAACAATAGAGAGTTCAAAGAGGAACCCACAATTTTTACTCTGTGCTAGAAGGCAAAAAGGAGAGAGTGTGACAAGAGAAACACCTCTGTTAATTGCCCAAGTGACCAGAAAACATTTCTCTGAAAGTTCAAATTCACTCAAGCTGTGCAGACAGGTAACATGATATTCTGCTACATGCTCTAATTCTGCTTACAGTAGCAATTACTCCTTAAAGTGATACAGACAAATGATACAAATTATGTTACCTTTCTGGTTCCCTTCAGCATGAAGGTCAGTGCATTAAACCTTTTGAAGACATCAGAAATTGTGTTCAGCCACGTGGTGCACGGGCAGAACATGCTGTGGTGACATGTCACCGTTTTGGGGGTTCACATTTCCTGTCAGCTCTGTCTCTCCCTATGCCAGATCACAAGTAAATAGATGGCAAGTCTGAAATATTTGTCTTGAGGCTCTGGTGTTGCTTTTTAGCTTTTTTTTTTCATTTGTGACTGAAGCTTTTAAGGTTTTCACCACCTGAGCGTACAAAGCAGCACCGGGGGTCGGGCAGCAGTTTGTGCAGCTCCATGAGTGGCAGACCCACTTATTGGCAGGGCCAAAGTCTGTTCCTCCCAAGGTTAAGAGGAAAAAGCAGGAGAGAAATCTTCCCTTGGAGTGCCAGGAATGCCAGGGTACCCTGAGCCCTTTGTGCTGGAGTCACAGACCACACCAGAACAATAGGACTGGCTGAAGGGTGATAAAACAGATATGGAGTCTTGGGGACAACCCTGGGATGCCTGAATTGAGAACTGATGGGTGATTTCAAACTACCTGGACTCACATGGTCTGACTGAGGCAGATTCCAATATGACTGGTCAGATAACACCGCTTTCAGTATTGTTTCTCTCAGAGAAAAAAGATCACAGCTCAGGAATGCTAACTTTGGTGATGCAGTGCGTCTGCACGCATAAGAGCCCCAGGCTGCAGGAGATCCCCAGTCACACCCTCAGAGCCCCTGCCCAGATCCTCCCAGTCCCAGGGGAGCTCAGCCCTGTGGGCTAGGGGACACCTATCCTCTCCTGAGCACCTCACAGACCCAGGGCTGACGGCCAGGGGTACGGGAGATGCTGCGGGTGCAGGGGAAGAGCATTCAGGATTGCACAAGGCTTATTACAGGATGCCCAGGGGAGGACCCAAATGTGGGGAAACACAGGCATCAACATGGTTTGCAGAGAATAAACATGGGAAAACAGAAGGATAAGGGGAGAAAAAGGGCTGGCAGCATATAAACATTTTTCTGGTTGGGATGCTTGTCTGGCCATGCCCTGCACCGGGTCAGCGCAGTCTGTTCTGTGCCTTATTCAACTCCACTTCTAGCGGTTTTACTGAGTGAGGGACTCTCTACAGTGTGCATGTGTTTTCATGGTGGTCTCAAGCCAGAAAGGGGAGCAGGTTTAGGCTGCTTGTGCTGTCTGCATTTGAGTGAGTGCTCAGGGTGTCTGCATTGGTGTGTGTGGCCAGCCATGTATATATGTGTATATGTGTACTGTAAGGGTGTGCATGTGTGTGCGTGTGCTTTCTGCTCATACGTGCTCATCCTCGCTCCTGGCTGGGCCCAGATGCAGTAGCTTTGCCTGTCCTGGGCCGACGTGTCCAGCCTCCCCTGGCAGGAAGCAGTCAGAAATTATTTCCTCACTGGCGAGCCAGTTCCAGCAATCTGCCAGAAGCAGAGAGGGGAGGGTGGAGCATCCCCACTAGCCCCCTCCATGCTGCAGCTTGGTGCTGCTGTGCCAGTCTCATTCCAGCTCTGGAGAGCAACCATCACAGGAACAACTTCAGGCTTTCACAAAGGAGCCAGAGGCAGCCGGAGTATTGCATATGGAGGTGACAGGAGAAGCAGAAGAACGCCTTGTTGGAGGTGTGCTTCCTCTGGGAGAAGCAAACTCAGCTCTGCTGCCTGAGCAGTAACCAGTGCAGGCAGAGAGGAAAGGGGTGGACTAAAACCACATTGTCACACACTGAGCTGCCATCACTGGGACAGGGCTGGCAGGCTGCTGGCTTAGGGATGCATAGTGGGATGGTGACCTCTGATGGTAAAGGAAAGCCTATCACATAAAACCAGCCTGTGGTTCTCTGTGTCACGGTCTGGCCCCTGAGGTACCAAGCCCCACGTGTCCAGAGGTGTGGGGAGCCTTTCAAGGGTCCTAGGGCAGAGGCCAGACCAGTGGTCTGAGTGAGCACTGTCCTGCTTCTCCTCTGCCTGCTAGACATCAGGGACTGTCCTCCTGTCCCAGGTCCCCAACAAGCAGATGTAGCTGGTGAGGCTGCTGGGGAGATACAACCCACAGCAAAGGGGATCGGGGAGGTGGGTAGAACACGACACTGCTGTGAAAGGGGGAGGCTTCCAGCCCAAGGTGCCCAAAGGACTCAGCCATGCGTATGGGTGGCAGGGTCTCCTCACACTGCCTCTCTCTGGGCCACACTGTCCCTTTTCACTACCCCTACAGCAATGCAGAGGTGAGGTGAGGGCATGAGTCTTCCTGCCCTGGAGTTGTTCTGCTGTGTTTTAACAGCACTATGTGGATTTACAGTGCTGGAGTGTCTGCTCTGGTGTGGTCTTACCCCTTTTTATCACGCAGTTTATATACCCCCAGGATACTCCATAGGCCTGAACACTGCCTTATTTCTTGTTACTTACTATGCAGAAAAATAACATCTCTCTCACAGTTCTAGTGTCAGCTAAGGATGTCACTTGCCCCAGCAGTACTATTGCTGAATGTACCCCTGCATGAGAATCTACACAGTCTCCTACCTTGTTCCTAGAAGAGATCAGATGTATTTTTAAAAATCTTTCTCTGATTAAGCTCCTTGCCATTTTGCTTCCCCTTTGGATTAGCCATCCAGTTGACAGCTCTGCTAAGCACAGTATTAGGGGTAGATTCAGTTTCCATTTTGGAGTCTGTCATTTAATTAAGTTATCTGTGCCAGAGAGTCTTCCCCCTTGTACAGACACCAAGAGTCCTGCTGGAAAGGTGATTGGCACTGCTGACTTCTCTGGCCCTAAGTAGCTGTCATTAGCTGCAATCCATGCCAGAATTAGTTGCCTGGAATGCCTAATTCTTCCTGGAATTAGTTGAAAGGAAAAGACTTCAGACTTTGTGGAGTCAAAGGCAGAGCTCTAATCGTGTGTAGTCAGGTGCCTATCTTGCAGACTTTTTCTCTCCAGTGAGATGGGCGTGATGTTACCTGCCTCAGAACTGAGGACAGGGGATAAATGGATGGAAGACCATGCCATCTCTGGGTGTCTGTTACAGTAGCCCTGGACAGTGTGAGTACTGAGTGAGCAATGATCACTGATCTTGCTGTACAGCTGCCCCAGACACCATGTACAACAGCTGCATTTAGATGTGCACTATTTGAGAAGACAAACTTGCTGGAAACTTGCAGAATCCTTATAACAGTCCTTGTCTTCTTTCTTGACCTTCACACCACAGGCCACAGATCCAGGCTGGAAAACACAGGAAATAAAGAGGAAAGCTGTTCACTAGTGACTATCCCAAAATAAAACAGCCTGCTGACTGAAATGGCAGACCAAGCTTCACAGGCAATACTGCCCGGGCAGTCCTGTTTGGGACGGTCTGCCAGAGCATCCTCCTGAGGGAGACCTGCCTTGCATTAAATGAGCCATCCTAACTCAGACACTCCTTGCCCTGGTTAAGCCTGGGTTAGACACCTGTATCTTCTCATGTGCCTGTGCAGCACTGCCTGCAGTAGGGGTATCAGTCCGAGACTCAACATACATGTGGTCTTTAGCCACATCTGGTTTTAGACCAGACAAACTGAAAGCAGTGAGTATGGATGCTCCAGCTGCAAGGCGCTGGGGAGACAATGTACCGAGCAGTAGACTCTGGTAGTAAGGGCCATGCAGACTGTTTGTGAAGCCCTGCACCAGGAGAGATGGCATCGCCCTCTACACCAGGCCTGAGGCTCTGGGAGGCATCAGTGGGGTGGGTGGGAACTGTTCCTTCAGCTTGAATTGGCAGTCACGTTAATTTGCTTGTTGGGCTGGTTTGATGAAGACCAGAAAATGTATCTTTGCACAGTCTGACTGACTCTGTGGAGCCCATAGAGAGAGACTACAGAATGGCAAGCTGAAATTTATTGGCCAGACAAAGAGAAGGTCTTTTTGTTTGCACAAAGGCAAATGCTGCCATTAGTGTATGTATCAATATTGATTCTTTTGATGGGGTGAAAGGGTCAACATGGCAGGTAGCACCAAGGCTCCAGCACTATCTACTTTGCCTACCCGTAGTGCTTCTGCAAGGCTTCCCCTGGGCCTCTAAAATGCCTTCAATATGCATCAGTGATAAACATTCTGATCCAACTCCAGAAGTGGACGTTTCAGACACTTCTTTAAATCTTACTGCTGGATGCTCAAGGGGCCAGGGCAGGCTAATAGTTCTTTGCCTAAGGGAAACGCATGCTGTCCTTTCAGCTGGCCAATTAGCCACCTCCAGGAGGTGGGAGCAGCCTGGAGAAACAGCCCAGAACAGTGTACGGAGGGCCACTTCACAAAACATCTTCATCGAGGAGGATCAAGTCATCTTGGTGAGTTCCTTTCCCCTACAAACCTGCCTGAGGTGTCAAAAAGGGTGATCAGGGGAGATTTCATTTCTGAGCACTATTTCTTGCCTGCCCTGTTGAGGATTATTAGTTGTTTAGCATAAATAGTAATGGTGAATAAATTACTTAGGATTATAGTATGGTGTGATTTGTGCTGTTTGCCTAGCTTTACTTAGCATTCAGCTAGATGTGCTGAAGTCTTTAAGCCTTGATAGAGTTGTTTTTCTTAGTAATTTTCCTAGCAGTGCTGTGTTTAATCTTTTAGTATGGGAAAGCATTTTGATATCACACTGATGTTTTTGTGGTGTTTTTCCCAAGTCTGGGACTCTTCAGTTCTCCATGCCAGCGAGTGCACATGTACAAGGAGTGTAAACCAGAAGACAAGGAGGCTCCAACCCTTGGCTGAAAACTGCAAATGAACAAGATAAGAGCCTGCCTGCCTGGACACAGGAAAAGAATCCAATTAGATGTCAGAAGATCCCAGACAAAAAATCACCATTGGACTAAAAGACATGTGGGCAGTTCATGAAGGTCGCATGAGGGGCAGGTGTGTGGATCACAGAGGTATAACTGCCCAGGGTTTCTTTGTTCAGGGTCCCTCTCTTTGGAGGTACCCATTTCAGACTGTTCTTGCTGCTGTACCTTGCAATTAAATTAATTACTTTATGAAATCTAACTCCTGAGACTCTGCTGCAGGAAACCGAGGGTCAAGCCTGAAGAAGGAGGAAGCATGCCCGGGAGTAAGTGTGTGTGACACCATGAATAGTGTGTGAATGCTCCTGTGAATGAGGGAGGGCAGTGGTTCCTCCTTTAACACACCCTCTGCACTAGCTGTGTCTTACCCAAGCACCAGCCCTTCATGGGAGAGGGAGAACCCCTGGGGCAAGAAGTCCAAGTTTTCACTAGCGAGTCCCAGCTCAGGTCCCTGGGCAGCCCTGCCCAGCCAGCCCCTCTTCTCTGCATTTCCACCCAGCACGCAGCCCTGGAGTCTCTGTTCCTTGGCCCATAAAGCTGGTTTGCACTTGGATCCTTCAGTTTTCCAGATAGTTTCTGCCCACCCACAGCAATGGCAAGAAGAAGCCAGAAACAAAGCTCCTCACTCAGGCATAAACAAGCCATTCGAATCACAGTCACGAGGGAATGTTGCTTTGTTGTGGGTGCACGGGGTGCCTGGACCTGGGCCTGCTTCGGGTTGATTTTGCCACTGGGGTAACGAGGCAGCCAGGCTATGCCTGTCCTGGGAACACGAAATGCACTTTGGCTTATGTGGACCTTAAGTGGTTGACATGTGAAGCGAACTGGTTTCCTTGCTAAGTTGTTATGTAAACAAATGCAAATCCATATTCTGTGTCACCTTGTCAGTCCTCAGCAAGGCTATAAAAAGCTGAACCTGTTTTTAATCAATGTTAGGAAGTGATAGGTAGCCGCCAAAGCCATCACACCTAGAAGACACATCTACATGGTAATCCCAGAACGTTCAATCCATTTGCCTGGGTCTTCTCAAGTCTGCTAGGGAAAGCAATGTGCCTTCCCCTTCATCATTCTGACCAAGACAGTAGGTTTGACATGCAAGCTATGGTCAAAACAACAGGTTTGGTTTGAGATTCTGCTCTAGCAATGGTGATCATACACAGGGCTGCTTGGCTGCTTCCTTCATGCAGCACTGGTCACAACATTTGTGTACCTTGGTACTGCCTTTTCCTGTTTCTTCACCCCCCTTTTCACAATCCTTGTACTTCCCTTGTCTGTCCCAGTCTCCTCCCAAAGGAACAGCTGGCTTTTAACTAATTTTTCGCCATTGGTACTGGGGGATGGTGGGTGTAAACACTTGTGTCCAGCTTGGTATTTCTGATACTGTTACCTAGGTAATCTTGGCATTATGTGCTATTACTGACACAGTTACTGAGGAACTGCTGGCCTTGCCCCCAAAGGACCCCAGTGCTTCTCTCCAGTTATTTGTGGAATTTGGCCTTTCCCCACATCACTGCTCCATAACCACTTGGGAGATCCAGCTATCTCTTGTGGCATTATCTGCAACTTTTGTCAGCTTTTCACAGTTATCTGCTCTATATGGCCATTTCACATATGATGTCATGCAGTCATCCATGTTCTGTTCAGAACTGTTCTGTTCTGTTAACCTCAAGCCAATGCCCAGTCAGTGGCCAGTAATCTGGCCCCAGGAAATGAAAAGTAAAATTCTCATGCAACTACAGGACTGAGTAAAACTAAGGACATGGTATGGGCTGTCAAAACCGCGCAGTTTGGATGTTTGAGGGAATTTTGGAAAATTGCCACAAACATTTCAAGGACAGCTCAGGAAATTGTTCCTACTGCTGTCAAAACCCAAAGCCAATGCAACCTGTTCCTTGTCAGACACTCCACAGCTGAAACCTCCTGCCTATCCAATGTGGATATCTCCCAAAGGAAATGTTTCTCATCCCCCCATCTCACAAAAGGACAAGCAAAATGGTGTGCCTCCAGGGAAACAATTTGTGGCAACAACTTTCCAGTCAATGTCTTGGCAGAGACCTCACCCACATTGCTCCTTTACATCATTTTCTTGGCTTCTGCTTGCTCGAGTCTCTTTTAAATACTGTGTCATATTTGATTCATGTTTGCCCAAATTCCTTCAGCTTCTCCAGAGCAATGCTTGGGAAAAGAGCATCACTTCTGCTTTTCAACTACAAGGCAAAACTGAGAGGACCAAGAGTCTTGAAATGTAGGATGCGATTCCTTGCTTTTCTGCCAAGATGGTCTTAGGACCTGCCAGTCTGTTTCTGCTATCAAAGACCAGAAAAACCCTGAGTAAATCAACGAGATTTCCCGGAAGACAGCAGAATGAAGCTAGTTAATGTCAGCTGCAGATCTGGGCAGCTCAGTTTTCTTTTCCTCTAGGGCCTTGCTGTTGTCTTGGTTTGAGGTAAAACAGAACCAACTTTCTGTTCAGTAGTTTTACTTCTTAGCTAGGCCTCTTCTGACTCTCTGAAATGAACAACATATTGTGCCAAAAACTGTTCGTTCTCAGAGTGGTAAGACCAATGTTTACAGTTAGTGCCAAGGAATGGTATGGTATGCAGAGAGGATATTGCTTATACTTATTGCTAGAACAACCAAGGTCAGCTAACTTCTTTTTTTGCCCCGTTGGAGGGTCAGAAATGGAAAAGCGTAGAGGGGTCCCGTCTGCAGGGAGGAGCAGACAGGACAGGTGACCCAAAATTGACCAACAGGGGTATTCCATCCCATCCACCTCATGCTCAGCATAAAAGCTGAGGGATCAAAGGGTCAGCTCTTTTTCTTCAATGGCTGATGTCCGAGGAGGACCCTGTCTGTTCATCTGCCTTTGATCCTGATCCATGCATTCCTGACTCCAGTTCCGGAATCCAGATCCCATCCGTTGCTGAGTCCTGTCTGGGAATTTCCCCAGTGCCTGCCAGTGATGTCATCCTGGGAGCTTGATACGGTTTTGTATATATATAGTATCTGTTTCATTATTTCCTTTTTATTTTATTTTATTAAAGTAGTTTAGTTCCTTCTAAACTTGTAAATCTCTTTATCTCTCCTCTTCCTCTCCATGTGTGAGAGGTGGGGGGAGAGCATCTGTCGCTAGCCATTGGCCAATTTGGCCAAAACCGCGACAGCTGTAAAGCTGTCTACAAGGGCAGTCTTACAACTTCTGTGGCCAGAAGAGGTTGCCCCTTCATTTGCACTGGGGATTGAATATCCTGCAAATGTGCTGGGAGGAGGGTGGTTTGGGAACACCCCTCCTTGGCCATCCTTTGCGAAGTCAAGGAGGGCCTTGAGATAGCACAGAAAGGCAGGAAAGCTTCTCCAGCCAGTGGGAGGTGCAGTTAGTGCCGTTAATCACTGGCACAATGAAAGCAGCTGCTATGTAATTGGCTTTGCCTCAGGTCATAGGCAGCTTAGCTGAGAGAAATCCGTTTTTTTTAATTATCTGCCAACTGTGCATTGCCTGATCCCAGGGAGCATAGGCAGAGCATGGTGGGCTGTAGAACCTGGACGTCCTGTGTGGGTGGTGGGGAGAGACAGTGCCTGCTTGCTTGATCCTCTCCAGGCATCGCTAGTGCCTGTATTCATCTCTGACAGTATTCCTGACATTTGAGGAGGGCTCCTGAAAACATTGCCAGCTGCCTGCCACAGGCAGGAGCTGTAGGGCTTGGCTGGCTGAAGCCCATGGGGTGCAGAAAGAGCTCAAGAGCAAGGACTGAGGGCTGCGTACACAGTTCTCTGGGTGAGCCACGTCTCAGGCCTGAATCAGCTCCTGTCCCTAAAAAGGGCACAATTCAAGTCAGCATTCATGGTCATCCATTATCGTGTATCATCCACAGCCCAACTTTCCAGCTTCCGCAAGGAGGGCTTTGTGGTTGGCAAGGGACCTCTCCTAAGCCTACGTCCCTGGTCCTCATAGCCTTTTTGAACCTGTTAAATATTACTCGCCTCCGACAGCCTCCCAGGACTTGTTTGGGAACTGGGGTTGCCCTTGTGCAAGCTCCTAGGCCCCAGGTCGGAGCCGGGTCTGTACTTTCGGGCAGGTGCCACCGCGGCCCGCACCCCTCGGCAGAGGCGGGCCGCGAACCGCCGTACCCACCCCGGCCCTGGCGGGCCGCTGCCGCCGAGAGGCTCCGCCCCCGGGAGGTTCCACCGTCCTGGGAGGCTCCGCCCCCCCAGGGCCGGGCGGACACCGGCGCCCCACTGAGGGCCGCGCCTCGGCCGTGCCTCCTTGCGCATGCACCGCCGCCGCTACAGCCCGCCCCCATCACGTGACTCGGCGTCCCCTACGGCGGCAGAGTGTGTCCTTCCTCGCCCGCCGTAGCCGTCGGCGCGCGCGGGGCCGCTGGCATGTTCCGCATCGAGGGGCTGGGGCCCAAGATGGACCCGGAGGAGCTCAGGCGGAAGATGCGCCGCGACGTCCTCACCTCCGTCCGCAACTTTCTCATCTACGTCGCGCTGCTGCGGATCAGTGAGTGCGCGGGGTGGCGGGGGGCGGCCGGGGCCTGCGCCCCCGCGGCGGACCGGGAGGGATCGGCGTGGCCCAGCCGCCTGTTCGTGGCGCGTGACTGGAGGAGGCGGCGCGGGAGAGCCCGCGGGAAGCCGCAGCCCGCTGGGCGGTCGCGTCCCTGGGGAGCGGGACAGGCCCGGCGCCTTCCCTGCGGCGCCTGGAGCGCTGAGGTTGGGTGAGCAGCGGTGGCGCTTCTTTTCTAGGTTATGAAAGAACATGGGCGCGCAGGCTGTCTTGCGGGCGGTTCCGTAATGTGTTCCATCAGAGCCTTTCAGCTTTCCTTTCAAGGTGCCCTTCTGCTCAGCAAACAAAAAGTCGCGTTTGGGTGTTCCCCCGCCCAGTGCCTGGAAGTGTCGAGAGCACTGTGGTGCAGCAGAAGCAGGCATACCCGATTCCCCTCGTGAATCGTGCTGCCTCACCTGTTAAAGCAATCATGCAGGGAGAGAAGGGACCATATGGGAGGCAGACAGTGGAATCTCACACAGAATTTGAGTGTTTTATATGCCACATAAATGTGCTGCAGTTTAACCACAGACTCACTGCAGACTTTTTGTTATCTTCAGCTGTGTTAAGTTCATGCTGGTTTATTTTCTCTTTTCAGCTCCTTTCATCCTGAAGAAGCTGGACAGTATATGAACACTTAAGAAAACTCAATATATGAAAACATAAAATGGACTGTAGCAGCTCTCCCCTGTTTTTCAATTAAATGTTGTGCCAGAAGCAGACATCTGATACTAAATGGTTCTAAAAAGTTTTATTTAAGTATATCTGACCTGAGAACGATAGTGTAGTTGGGAGTATGGGGAAGATGTCTGTTGTCCCTGCAGGTGAATTCTGGTCACAGAATACTCCCTAGTGTCATCAAGCAATGACTTGTGATGGAACATTTCTTGCACTGTTTAGAAAAAAGTACATCTCCATTTTGTTCAAAGTGTTAAGTGCTAGCAAGTTGCTTTGTTATGCAGCTGCCTCTAAGCTGCCACATGCTATGGCTATGAACCTTACTGAACCTCTCTGTGTGAAAAATGAAGTGTTTAATGAATCCAGTTCACAGTTTGATTTGAAATAAATGGAAGAGCAGTTGTGTCACTTAACTCTGGTAGTGATTTATTTTTAATAATCATCACTTAAACTAGAGGTCACGTGGTATTATTTCCCTGGCTCTTGGTTTAAGCTTGCTCTCTCCTCCACCTTTAAAATCAATTTGTATTGAGGAAAAGCAAAGGAGAGTGAAAAAACCAAGGCAATTATGTGTTTTTCAGGTTGCTAAATGTGTAGCAACTCAGCTGTAAAACATGAACAGAGGAAGAGAAGGGGTAAGGGCGGCTCAGCTTTATCCAGCAGGCCTGTGCCAGTTTCTGCTTCAATTAGAACTTCCTGGATCTTGAATTTACACACAGTAAAGCAGGAGCAACGCCGTATTTCTTCTGTGAGCTAGTAACTGAGTTTTAGTCACAGCAGACTTTTTACAGTGCCTGTTACTGCCTCATGCCAGTACTTGTAGTGTTTTGTCATGTCTTGAATTGAGCTCTTTTTACCATGACAAAGTGCTGCATTTGTCGTTTTGGGCCAGATTGGCCCATGACAAGACAACAGATGCTGTCCCCTACCTCTCGCTCGAAGGAGAGGAAGAAGAGAGAGAAAGAGATTCGTGAGTTTAGAAAAAACTAAACTAATGAAAAATTAATAAAATTTAAAAAAAAAGAAATAAATAAATAGCTAAAATATATACAAATATACACAAAACTGTATCAAGCTCCCAGGGAGATGTCACTGGCAGGCACTGTGAAAGTTCCAGACTGGACTCAGTGGCAAATGGGGACTGCAACACACTGACCGGGATCAAAATGCAGGTGAGCTGACAAAGGCCTCCTCAGCCGTCAGTCCCTGAAGAAAGAGAGCCGTTGAAGAGCCCTTGCAGAGGAGCCAGCCTGCTCCCTTTGGTCCCTCAGAGTTTATCCTGAGCATGGCAGATGGGACGGAACACCCCATTGGTCAGTTTGGGTCACCTGACCTGTCCACAGGTGTGACCTTTCCACGGGGTAAACAGGGAAGTCCGCTTGACGCGGGTTGCCACAACAACAAGCGGAAGCAAGAGCCTCTCACTGGACAGAGAGTTGGCTCTGCTTCACGCCAAACCACGACGGTGTTCCAGTAGTTTGGAGCATTACTTTACTCAGGGGCCGCCTGCAATATTGTTACCTTGTACTGATTACGCTGATGTCAAAGTAGGCGGTATTTCATTAGAGAAGTAGCTTGGTTTGTGAAGAGGGTTGTGATTGTTTTCTCTGAAAGGGATTCTGTAAGCTAAATACTTCTAATGTAGGCTGAAGGGGATCCCTGCTATTATGGGGCCTGTGGGCTGATATTCTAAAACGGTGCGTATTACACTTCTTCATGAGTATCTGTCCATTCCCAGGTACCACACCTCTTTAGCAGATTGCATAAAGTTCAGGCAGTTATGCTGAATTGTGGATATGAGCCTTCCAGAGCCCTAAAGTTCCTAGGACTTGTCAAAACTTCTTAGCAAAAGGTGAACTTAACTTGGATATTTTGCTGCAAGGTATCAGAGGGAAGATACCATCTGCCACCTTGCCAAGATACACCTAAAAATTGAACCTTTTGGCTAGATCCCTGTCATTTAGCCTCAGGGATGGTATTCCTCTTACTTTCCAGGTGGGGTAGGATGGCCTACCACACATTCTTTGGACCCTCTTGGGAGAATCCCCTCCAATTAATCCCCTCCATACATTAATATATTATCACTCCTTGTTCCTGTGGGACTTGTTCTTAATTCCTCACCTACACCTGATGTGACAATGTAGGGCTATGTTTGAATCCATGGTGTAATAAGGTGGAAGTGAACTCTATTCTGCCCCAGGTAAAAGTGAATCTCTCTTGATCCTCAGGTTATAATGGGGCCATGAAAAACATATCCTAATATCCAGCAAGGATGGACTCTTGGCTCTATAGAAAAAATAAGATCTGTGATAGATAGGACAGCAGACTGTAAGTGTCCAGTATTTTCATTCCGTTGAGGATAACCTACTGCCAAACACTGGGTGCTGTTAGGCTTATGGGCCACCTGTGGGAGTTAACACGGGGAAGGAGTTTTCTGAATAATATGCCATTGTTCTAACTCCTGAATAAGAGTAGTTATGCCTAGTGTGGCTTCGGGGCAAAAAAGATATTGTCATACATGCATTAAGGTACTTTTGGGTAATGTAGGTACAGCCTGTAATAGGAAAGTAGTAGACCCCTCGGCTGGTATTTCATCTATAAAGCCTAAGGAGTTCGGGGTCTGATGGTTTGTCACCCAAGTGCCTAACAGTCTTGATAGCCTGTGACTTCAGTATATTCATACCGAATATATTTAACGGCCTGTTGTGGTATAACCCTGGTCGGCAGTTAAGCTCCCCCCGAGCTGCTCACTCACTTGTCCCCCAGGGGGTGTTGGGAGAGCACCAGAAGGGGAAAAGTGAGAAAGGTCATGGGATGAAATAAAGACAGTTTAATAAGCAAAGCAGAAGTTGTGCACGCAAGCAAAACAACATAAGGAATTCATTCACTACTTCCCATCAGCAGGCAGGTGTTCAGCCATTTCCAGGAAAGCAGGGCTCCATCACACCTCACCCTGACTTGGAAGGACAAACACCATCGTTCCAAGTGTCCCCTCTTCCATCTTCTTCCCTGCAGATTTTATTGCTGAGCATGACACCATATGATGTGGGCTATCCTGTCAGTGGGGTCAGCTGTCTTGTCTGTGTCCCCTCCCAATTCCTTGTGCCCCTCCCAGTCTGCTCGAAATGGGGGGCAGCATGAGGAACAGAAAAAAGGCCTTAATACTGTGTAAGCACTGCTTAGCAATAGCTAAGGCATGGGTGCGTGATCAACACTGTTTTCGTCACAAATCCAAAACAGCACTGTAGAGTTACTATGAAGAAAATTAACTCTATCCCAGCCAAAAGCAGTATAGAAGTATACCTGTCTTCCAAGACAATACATCCTTCCCTGACAGGATAGGATCCTAGGACATCAAAAAGTGGCATCACCAAAAAAAAAAAAAAAGAAAAGTTTTGGCTAAGAGGAATTTACAAATACTTAAGGCAAAAGTGTCATGGTTTTGGCTGGTTTTGTACGCATGCTGATGGAGTTTGAGTAGTGTCAGTGCTTATCGTACAACACCTACTCCTGCACCAAGATTTAAAGAAAAACCACCCCTGCAACCCATTCAGTAAAATTGACACCAAAAACATGATTTTTGGAAACCAACTGTCATTCATGCTATCTGAAGGAGTTCCCTCTCCTGGCTCTGATGGTGACAATTTGGCATGAGCGGTAAAGGGCGAAGTAAACATTCCCATGGTAAAATTCAAAGTATAATTAGTGTAATTAGTAACAGAATCCATTATGTAATGCCCGAGGTATGCAGGTAAAGAAGCTATACATTCAGTCACAGCCTGGATCAGAATTAAACACAGCAGCAAAATAACACATTTGAACCACCGCATACACACACAAAGAGCAAGCAAGCAATAAAACACGTAAGGCAAGCTAAGCATTGCCGTATCAATTAACTTTAAAGAAATCCCTACAAAGAAACAATACAATAATCTGTTTAACAGTGATGTGATGTGAGCTGTCTGTTTCAATCTCTGAGCAAGCTGGAATTAAAATTATTCAGACCATCTATCAGAACTCTGGTAGTGCCACAGTCGAGCCCCACCTTGGGCGCCAATAAATCTGTCCTGATTTTGGCTGGATTTGCCAATCAGAATGACAGATTGACAGATGGCCCTTCCCCCCCCCCCCCCCCCCCCCAAGAGAGGAGAGGAAGTGACAGAGAGATTTACGAGTTTAGAAAAAGAACTAAACTACTTTAATGAAAACAATAATAAATAAGGAAATAATAAATAATAATAAAATAATAATAATAATAATAATGAAAAGTATACAATATATACAAAACCGTATCCAGGTCCTAGGATGATGATCACATCACCAGCAGGCACAGGGAAAGTTCCAGACCGGAGTCAGTGATGGACAGGAGCTGAATTCCAGATCTGGAGTCAGGAATGCTTGGATCGGGATCAAGGGCAGACGAACAGACAGGGTGCTCCTCAGACATCAGCCATTGAAGAAAGAGAGTTGACCTTTTGATCCCTCAGCTTTTATACTGAGCGTGATGCATATGGGATGGAATACCCTGTTGGACAGTTTTAGGTCACCTGTTCCACCCACTCCCCTCTGCAGGTGTGACCCCTCTACGCTTTTCCACTTCCGACCCTCTAACGGAGCAAATAACAAAGTTAGTTGACCTTGGTTGTTACAGCAATAAGTATTAGCAGGAGCCCCTCCTCATACCATTCCTTGGTATAATCAGGTCTTATCACTCGGGACTGAACAGTTTCTGAAAAATATGCTGTTAATTTCAGGGTTTAGTCAGTTAGAAGAGGCCCATCTAAAAAGTAAAATTACAAACCAGAAAATTGGTTCTGTTTTACTTCGAACGAGGACAAAAAGGCTGTTAAGTCATGCCAATATTGTGGCTTCAGACATAATAGTCTCAGTTAGGAAGACCATGAGGGGTATAGCAAACACTTGAACAGCTCTTGTATTGTGTGGGAAAATGTGTTCCAAAGCACTCTAAGGCAGTGGTTTCAGACTTAATAGACTCCATTCTGAAAAAGTCCCATGATGTAACCGGCAGACTCTTGACTAATTATTTAGATTTTGCTTTGGTGTGATGTGGGCTCTGCTCAAGCTAGTTGTAAGGCATATGGCTGCTCTGCCCATGTTGGCCTTCATGAGTGCTGCCAGGCGGGAGCGTGTCCGTCCCGGGAAGTGCCCTCCAGGAGAGGGGCTCTGCAAGGACGGCAGTAGCTCTGCCACAGCAGCCGGGCCGGACTCCTCCTGCTGCCACACCAGAGAAACTGCTGGGCCCAGCAGCTCTAGCTGTAAATCAGACAGGGCTGGGGGAAAGCAGGGTGGACGAGACAGTCACAGCTCCTTGGAGGAAGGGAGCTGATGGAGAGAGGCTGCCGGAGCGGAAGGGACCAAAGAAGCGCTGCCGGGGAAGCTGCAGTGCTGGGGGAAGTTGTGTGGGCACTGCAGCACAAGGCGGGGGGCAGAAGCAAAGCTGGGCACTGGCAGGAGAAGGATCATCCGCTGAGCTTCCTTATTCTCTGGCCTCACCTCCACCTATGGCTCCCTCGCCGTGTCCCGGCCCCAATCCCAGGCTCCCTGCCCCTCTGCAGCCTCTACTCCCTGTTCACAGTGCTCTGTTCACACCAAGTCCCTGCCACAGCCAGCATATGCTGGTGCAGTTGCCTCACTACAAGCTGCTTTCTACCCAAAGGTGTGCTTTGTTCCAGTCACTGCACAGGGGGAGAGTGGGGCTCCCTGTTCTACCCATGCATCAGCCCTGGGTGCCTCGGTCCTGCTAAGACCTATGTGTCAGGTTCAGTGTGGCCTCAAGCCTAGGCAGGTTGCCAAAAATGGCAAGAAGATAAGGGATGGAAAACACCCGGGTGGCTGAACTGGGTGGCTGAAAATTATTTTGATTGGGAAACAGTGTGAGCAGAAATTCAGAAGTACAGGGAATTTGTGTATGTGAAGCAAAGGAATGCAAGGGACCCTTCACTGGGCTTTTTGCAGAGGCATTGGGCCCTTTACTAAAGACTTCCAGACAGGAAGCTCAAGACGCATTACAAGATGCTTTGCAGCAAGCTGAGAATGAAGAATAATGAGCAGCTGCCTTTGAACCTCATAGTCATGTTAACTGCCAATTACTGTGACAATTAGAAACGAACTTTAGACCTTGGCTTTATGACAGCTAGAGCAAGACTGTCTCAGAGAGTGAGAACACCGACAACTGATAATGAAGAGGATGTGCTGTTCAACACCTTCATCAATGATTTAGACAGTGGGATCAAGTGCACCCTCAGCAAGTTCGCTGATGACAACAAGCTGAGTGGTGTGGTTTACAGGCCAGAGGGAGGGGATGTCATCCAGAGGGACCTGGATGAGCTAGAGAGGTGGGCCTGAGCAAAGCTTATGAACTGCAACAAGGCCAAGTGCAAGGTCCTACACTTGGGTCGGGACAATCCTCGTTATCAACACAGGCTGGGGGATGACGTGATAGAGAGCAGCCCTGTGGAAAAGGCCTTGGTGGTACTCGTGGATGAAAAGCTGGATATAAGCCAACAATGTGTGCTTGCAGCCCAGAAGGCCAATCACATCCTGGGCTGCATCAAAAGAACCATGGCCAGCAGACCTAGAGAGGTGATTCTCCCCCTCTGCTCTGCTCTGGTGAGACCCCACCTGGTGTACTGTGTCCAGCTCTGGAGCCCTCAGCACAAAAAGGACGTGGACCTGTTGGAGCAGGTCCAGAGGAGGGCCACAAAGATGATCCAAGGGCTGGAGCCCCTCTGCTGTGAGGACAGGCTGAGAGAGTTGGGGCTGTTCAGCCTGGAGAAGAGAAGGCTCCGGGGAGACCTTAGAGCCCCTTCCAGTACCTGAAGGGGGTCTACAAGAAAGCTGGGGAGGGGCTGTTTGCAAGGGCATGTAGCCGTAGGATGGTGGGCAATGGTTTTAAACTAGAGCAGGGCAGGTTTAGATTAGACATTAAGATGAAGTTCTTTACAATGAGGGTGCTGAGACACTGGCCCAGGTTGCCCAGAGGGGTGGTGGAGGCCCCATCCCTGGAGACATTCAAGGCCAGGCTTGATGAGGCTCTGAGCAACCTGATCTAGTTAAAGATGTCCCTGCTTACTGCAGGGGGGTTGGACTAGATGACTTTTAAAGGTCCCTTCCAACCCAACACATTCTATGATTTTGATTTTGGCACTGGGCCTTCTGCCCCCACCTCATTACTGGAGTTTAATCCACGTAAGACAGCCTCCGTGTACCCTGTCATTAAACCTTGAAACATATACAACTTGCAACTCATAGACAGAGGGATTTCCAAGGTAAAAAAAAACAACGTACATCTGAGAAGCAGCTATACTATGATCTGTTTTCTTTGACTCAGAGTTGCAAGGTAAAATGAAGATGACATACAGAGAAGGCGGCGGTGCAGAGGTTTAAAATGGGTAAGAAATATTTAGTACCTGGCAGGGATAGCTTGCAACTACAAGGGCTGCTGGGACACTGTTGTGGTTTAACCCCAGCCATCACCTAGGACCACACAGCCACTCGCTCACTCCTGCAGTGGGATGGGAGAGAGAATTGGAAAAGTAAAAGAGAAAACTCATGACTTGAGATAAAGACAGTTTAATAGGTAAAGCAAAAGTCGCGCATACAAGCAAAGCAGAACAAGGAATTAGTTCCCTGCTTCCCATTGGCAGGCAGGTGTTCAGCCATCCCCAGGAAAGCTAGGGTCTATCATGGCTAAAGGTGACTTGGGAAGACAAACGCCATCACTCCAAACGTCCCCCTCCTTCCTTCTTCTTCCCCCTGCTTTATATACTGAGCATGACATCATATAGTATGGCATGTCCCTGTGCTCACTCGGAGTCAGCTGTCCTGGCTGTGTCTCCCCCAGACTCCTTGTGTCCCCCCAGTTCTTGCTGGCAGGGGGGTGGGGTGAGGAGCAGAAATGGCCTTGAGAGCTCAGCAACAACCAAACCCACCAGTGCGGTACCAACACCATTCCTATCCCAATCCCAAAACACAGCACTGCACCAGGTGCTGCAAGAAAGCCAACCCCATCCCAGCCGAAACCAGGACACAGAGATGGGAAATAGTGGTGAGGAGCAGAGAAGAGGAGAAAAGGCTCAGGCCTGCACATAGTCCAGTCGATGTGGGAGTGGGAGTGGGGGCTGTACACCACTGGAAGGATGCATGGCAGAAAGCAAGTACTTTTGTAAGGAAAAAGGTGAAGAGGTGACAAAAATGAGTAGATAGCTGTGCAAGAGTGCAGGTAGCAATACTGGGGAGAAACAATAGGTGAATAGAGGAGAATGAGAAAAGGATAGAAAATTAGAGACAGCACAGTGAATTGCACGTGCAGAGGTGGCAGCACAGGGCTCTGTCACTCATCTGGGAAGGAGGAATCACCTTCACAATCAGCGCCGCACACCAGCTCCTGCTGCAACTGGCCCCTGCCACAGGCGGCCCCCATACTTTCCTGTGAGTTACTGACCATGCCAGCTGTTGACATGCACCCCAGTGACCTCCTCCGGGGTCATTGGCATGGAACGGGCCTAATGACCCTGGTGGGGGTTGCAGGTCAGGCCCGGGGTCAAGGCAGGGTCACATTTGGTGGTACCAGGGAGGGATCAGGGGTCACAGGTGGTCAGAGGTCACACATCCCCCTCCCAACTGTGCTGACCATCATGTCCCTGGGTGCCATCGCCACCAACGGCTTTGGCTACGAGTGCGAGGGACCCCTCTGCCCCACCCCCTGCTGACATCATGGGTGGGTGTGGCACGGGGTTGCCTCTAGGGCACTGTCAGGGGTGCAGGGGCAGGTCCCCATGACGGAGGGGCCGTGGGGGCTCAACCCCTCCCCCAGAGCTGCTTTCGACGCTGCTGCCCCAGGGGCCACCAGACGCTCCTGGTGAGGTGGGGCCCTGTAAGGGGCGGGGCCTGGCGGGAAGAAGGCGGGGTGAGCCCGGGCTGCGGGAGCTTGCAGGGACCGGGGACCAGGGGACGGCAGGAAGAGAGGCTCAGGTCGACGCGGAGGGGTGTGGCTGAGGCATGGCTGAGTGGCCGGCGGCCTCGCAGGAGAGTGTGCGATGCTCCTCGGGGAGAGGCTACCTGGGGAAAGGGGCGTGGCCTACGGGGGTGAGCGGGGCCTAATGAGAGAGGCGGGGCCTTGGGGTGCCTGGAAAAGAGGGCGGGGACTGGTGGGAGCAGGCGGGGCTTCCTCCACCGGGGCTTCCTCTGCCAGGGCAACTGGGAAGGTGAGCTGTGGGGAGGCGTGGCCATCTTGAAAGAGACGGGGCTTCTGCTTGAGGGCGGGGCTTCCTCAGTCGGGGCCACCCAGGGAAGGAAGAGGGACTGGAGGGGGGTGGCCAGTCGTCTTGGCGTGGGTCAGTAGGCGGGGCCACGCAGGAGGGGCGAGGCCTGGACCTGAGGCAGCTCTCCTGGGGGCGGGACCATGGGGTGGCACTGGGACAAACCTGAGGCAGGGGTCCCCTCCTGCAGCACCACAGTGATGTCTGGACACACACCTACAAGCATACGCTGATGATGGAGCAGTGCTCACAGATGCTATGCCAGATGCGGCTTGCACAGACAACATCATGTTGACATCATCACATGACATCAGGTGACAGCACATGACATCACACTTGAGGGGAGAGGCCAGGGACCCAGGGCTGCCACATGCCCCCACCCCAGGTGGGAGACGGGACATGATACGTGGTGACACAGCATGACATCCCACAGCAGGGGTGAAATGAGGTAACAGGGCATGGCATCATATGTGACCCTGCTGATAATGTCAGAAGGAGGCCCCACCCCATCACAGGCCCCCAGCGCACAGAAGGGCCCCAGACTGTGAGCGCCACTGGAGAGGCCGGGGTGGCCTGGGAGGGCCTTGAGGTGTACTGTGAAGCACCGGGAGGGCAGTAGGGTGTACTGGGAGACAGTGGAATATACTGAGATGGAGCTCTGGGCCATACTGGGAATCACTGTGGGGCCCTGGATCATGCTAGGAGTCCTGGGTAGGACACTGGTCCATTCTGGGACTCACTGGGAGGCACCAGTAAATACTGGGAGGCATTGATCTGGGGCTCTGGGCCATCCTGGTGGACATGGGGAGGCTCTGGGCCTTACTGGGAGGGTCCTGGGCCATACTGGGAAGGTGCTGGGAGGCACTGATGCATACTGAGTAGGAGGGCTCTGGGGCTGTGCTGGGAGGCAGGGTGAGGTGCTGGGCCATAATAGGAGATGGGGGGGAGGCAGTACCAGTGAGCACTGGTGTGTACTGGTGCATGCTGGGGAGGGGGAATGTACACTGCATACACACAGCAGAGTGGCTGAATTGGGGAGGGGGCTGGCTGGTGCTGCTGGTGGTGGGAAATCGGAAGAGAAACGGGGCAAATTTGCAAAAACAGGGGGAACAAGGAAAAAGAGAGGGGGAACCAGGAGAAAATGCAAAAAGTGGGGGAACGGGGGAAGAAGCAGGACAAAAATGGGAGAAAGTAGGGGAAAAAACCCCAAAACAGAAAAAAGAGGGGAAATGGGGGAAACTGTGAAAAAAATGGGAAAAGGGAGGGAATTGGAAAAATGTGGCGATGGTGGAAGAAATGAGGGCAAAGATGGGGAAATGGGAAAAATGGGAGAAAATAAGGGGAAATGGGTAAATGGGAAAAAGCAGGGGAGGGACTGAGGGAAAATGGGGGTAGAAATAGGGACAAAAATGAGGGGGGGGAACAGGGAAAAATGGGGCATAAATGGGCAAAAAGTGAGGAGAAAACAATAACATCAGGGGACATGGGCGGAAAAACAGGGTAAAATGGGGCAGAAACATGCAAAACCCAAGGGAAAACAGGAGAGAAGAAAACTTAGGGGGAAAAAGAGGAAAAAACGTGGAGAAATGGGTCAGGAATGGGGGGAGAGAGAGAAACAGAAACAGAGCAAACCCAGGAAAAATATGGAAGAAATAGGGAGAGAGGGAAATCATGGAAACCAAAGAAGAAATGGAGAAACGGGGGAAAATAGGGAAACGGGAGGGAAGAAAAGGGACACAAACAAGGCCAAACAGGTCAAAATCAGGGAAAAAAATGCAAAAAAGAGGCAACGTGGGGGAAAAACAGCCAGTTATGGGGGCTGGGGCAGGAACAGAGGGAACAGGCCAAAACACGGCAAATGGGACAAAAGCAGGGAAAAACAGGGAGAAAACCAGGAAAAAGTGGGGCAACGCCAAGAATAAATACGAGGAAATGGGGTCAAAATGGGGCAAAAAAGGACAAATGGGGCAGTAGGGGGTCTCTAGGGGTGGTTACGGAACTGGGGGGCAGCTATTGGGTAGCTGGGGGGGAATAGGAGGCAGTTATGGGGCAATGGGGGGTACCTGGGGGACAAACATGAGTCAGACCCTTGATGTGGGTGAGACCTTGAGTTCCTGGAGGTGCTGATGGAAGGACTGCATCTGGTGGTGTGGGCAATAGGGACACCCCGCCTCCTGAGCACACCAGTATGACCCAGTACATCGCAGCACCGCACACATGCCACCCTGGGTCACCCAGCACCATCCTAGTATGCGCCCAGCGTTCCCAGTAAGATGCCAGCCTGAGCTAGAGTACTTCAAGCATGATCCCAATATGGGCCCAGTGTCCTAGTATGAGCTCCAGTGCTCCCAGTACAATGCCAGTCTAGGCCACAGCTCTCAGAGTATGATCCCAGTATAGCACCAGTGCTCCCAATATGGTGTCAGACTAAGCTACAGGTCTTCAGGCATGACCACAATATGGGCTGCCACACTCCCAGTATGGGCCCAGTTCTTCCAGTATAGCACCAATGCTCCCAGTATAATGCCAGTCTGGGTCACAGCTCTTCAAGTAGGATCCCAGTATGGCTCCAACACTCCTAGTGTGGGCCCAGCACCCTCAGTACGAAGCCAGTCTGAGACACAGCTGTGAGTCAGGTCCCAGTATTGACCCCAGTGCCCCTAGTATGATGCCAGCATGATCTACAGTTAAAGATCCTAATATGAGCCCAAATGCTTCCAATATGGACTTAGTGTTCCCAGTACAGTGACAGCCTGGCCTACAGCTCTCCAGTTACAACCCCAGTATGGGCCCCAAGGCTCCCAGTGTACTCCCAGTGTTCCCTGTATGCACCCTAAGGCTTCCAGTATGAGCCGTGAGGCTCTGAGTGCAGCTCCAGTGCACTCCCAGTGTGGCTCCCACAGCTCCCAGTACAGGCTCTAAGTCTCCCAGTATGGGACTCGAGGCTCCGAGTGCCGCTCCAGCGCACTCCCAATACAGGTCCCAAGGCTCCCAGGGCACTCCCAGTGCCTTCAGTGCTCCTCCAGTGCACTCCCAGCATGGGCCGCAGCACTACCAGTACAGGCCCTGGTGCTCCCAGCACATGCCACCAATAAACAGTTTTTGCTCTGACCCACCCTGGTGCCTCCTTAGGTGGAGCCCCCAAACCCTCAGAATTCCCCCCAAAAATAACATCACCAGCCTGCCATCACCTTTATTGGTGGGTGGGTGCATTGGGTCACAGGATCAGGCCCCCCCCGGTGAACTCCATCCGCTGCCAAGGGAAGAGAGAGAGAGAAAGGTGGTGAGTGGGGGGACCCTGTGTCCAGGCCAGGGGGAACCCCAGCATACAGGGGTAGGGGGGAACCCTGGTGTCTGGACGCACCTGTGGGGGGGCAACAAAGGCCAGCCAGTCAGAGGGGCGGGTGGGCAGCAGCCCCATGGCCTGGCACTTATAGAGGGCCAGCGCCAGCCCCAGTCCATTGCCCACCAGGAACACCAGCCCCTGCAGTGCCCGCCGGCTCGAGCTCTCCAGCGCCTTCAGTGCTGCAGGAAGAATGGGGTGGGACCAGTCACTGTCACCCACAGGCCGCACACTGGGCACCACAGGGGACTGGGGGGGGGGGAATGACGGGTGGAGAGTGGCAGGGGAGCGTGATGGGGGAGGCATGGGGCGTATGGCACGGGGGTGGGTGGGGGGGGCATGTGGGAGTGACCAACATGGGGACAAATGTCATAGGGGTGTGGGGGGTGACCAACATGGGGGCGACTGTCACAGGGACAACTGTAGGGGATGCATGGGGGCGAGTGACATGGGGGTGATTGTTGACAGATGCAAGGAAATGACTGACATGGAGGCAACTGTTCGGGCATATATGGGGAAACTGATGTGGGGGTTACTGTCATAGGAACAGCTGTTAGGGGATGCATGGGGGCAGCTGACACTGCGGGACACATGTGGTGTGGGCTGTGGTAGGGACAGTTGCTGGGAGATATGTGGGTACGAGTGTTGCAGGGGGAGATGCAGGGCAGGGGACTACCGCAGGGACATGGGGCAACTGTCATACATCAGGGGATGGCCATGGGGGCGGGGGGGGACTCAGGGAGTGGCCACCCGCAGGGGGCTGTAGCACAGGGTTGTACTCACTGGCGGAGAGGGACATGAGGGCTTGCAGCGGACGCCAGCCCATCATGCAGACCATCATGGCGGGGAAGATAGAGATGGTGTTGCCGGCCATGTACATGATGAACAGGTTCATGGGGATCTGCTTCAGCGGTGCCAATGCCACGTCCCAGCAGCGCTGCAGTGAAAGAGGGGACCCAGGCGTCCGGGGTGTGGGGGAGGCCGCCCTCGCAGTGTACTCAGGCGTCCGGGACAAGGACCCTCCCCCCATGGGGAACCTCGGCGTCCAGGGGGTGTCCCTCCCCCCCTCCCCCTCCTTCCCCCCCCGCCCACCTTCTCCATGAGGATTTTGTCGCTCTCGTGGACGCCGCCCTCCCCCAGCTGCCGCTCGGCGAACCCCAGCGGCCCGCGACCCTCAGCGGCTCCACGTGGCCTGGGGGGGGACAGAAGGGACAGGTGAGATGGAGAGAACTCTGTACCCCCAATTCCCCCCCTCCCCAACCCTCCCGCGGGCCTCACCGCCCTCCTGGCGCCGCCGCCAGCTCCAACGACCACTTGAAACGCCGCCCCCGAACCGCCGCCGCCGCCGCCGCCATCTTGCGAGCGCCCGAACGGGGAGGGGAGTCACGTGGGATGGTCACGTGAGAGGGGCCGGGCGCCCCACACAGCGCTCCCTGCCCCAAAGCAGCCCCACAGGAGCCCCATAGAAGCCCCACTCCAGCCCTATAGCAGCCCCGTGCGCCACAGCAGCCTCCTTCCTCACAGTCCCCCGCGTCCCACGGCCCCCCCGCCCCAGGTGCGCTCCCCCCCGGAACTGCGGTGCGGGGCCGCGGTTCCGTCCGGAGCCGGTGACGTGCAGACACGCCGGCCGCCCCGCGGCGCATGCGCAGTTCTTCCCGCTGCCCCGGCCCCTCCCCAGTGCCACCACCCCGCCCTTCTGCTGTCTCCCGCTCCCTTCTCCCCCTCCCTGTCCCCGTCCCTTTGCTGATTTGGGTTCTTCTTTCTTTTATTTTTTTGTAAGGTCTACGGGTTGGCTTTCTGCTTGTTATAAATTTCTTGGGAGTTATTTTGTTTTATTTTTTTTTCTGGGATCCGTGGTTTTTGACTTCTTGGGGCTGGATTTTGGTTCCCCCCCTTTTTTTTTAAAACTTCATGCAGAGCTTATTTTGATTTTCTGGGGGTGCTTTGTGCTGTTGTTTTAATTCGTCTCCTCGGGGATGTGCCAGCTGCACTGGGCCCCTTGGCCGGATCAGGATGGTTTCGTGCAGGCTCTGGAGGAGGGGGAATCCTCCAGTCCCATCTGCTCTGTCGAAACCCACTGAGGAGCAGGGTGACATGGCCAGCAGTGGTGATGAGGCACAGGCCTCAGTCACCAATCACGTGAGCACCACACAGAGTGGTGAGCAACTTGGCCTAGGTTGTCCCTGCTCGCAGCAGGTTGGACTAGATGGCCTGTAAAGGTCCCTGCCAGCCCAGACCATTCTGTCATTCTGTGAATAGCGGGTGACTTTCCCGAGACTCATTTGTCAAGGAACATAGAAAGGTATGGGCACAAGGAGCCTCATGTCTGCCTTCCCATCGTATGTGATCCAACTGTGAGCCCGTTGCTTTATCCTGTGTCATGGCTGAAGGGATGGGGAGTGGGCCATCAGAAACCGAACGCTCCTGCCAAAAGTCATCAGCAGTTGTATTCCCTGGGTCTGTGAGGGGTGACAGCCCCTTGCCCCAGTTGCAGCTCTTGCCTCCCTTCACTGTGGAGGAGTAGAGGCAGGATCTGCCCTGAGCCAGGGGTGGGTGAGTGTGGCCTTATATGTGTGTCCTGGCCCTGAGCAGTCAATGGGGGGGTGTGGTAGTATGGCCATTGTAGTGGCTTGACCTAGGCTTCACACCAGGTGCCCATGCAGCTGCTCTATCACCCTCCTCATCAGGACCTGGCGTGGGGAGAAAATAAGATGCAAAAGAACTCATGGGTTGACATAAAGGCCGTTTAATAAAGAAAAAGCAAAGGACACGCGGGGAAGGAAAGGAAAACAAAAAGATTTATTCTCTACTTCCCATCAGCAGGCAATGTCCAGTCTCTTCCTAGGAAATTTACTTTTTTTCTAGAAGAAATGAAAAATGCAAGCAGGGATGGATGTGAAGCTGGTTTGCAGATGACACCAAGTTGCCTGAATGTGACCCAGCAGTGTGCCCAGGTGGCCAAGAAGGCCAACAGCATCCTGGCTTGTATCAGAAATAGTGTGGCCAGCAGGACTAGGGAAGTGATCATCCCCCTGTACTTGAACTGGTGAGGCCCCACCTTGAATACTGTGTTCAGTTTTGTGCCCCTCACTACAAGACCTCACTTCTTACCAGGATCCCCTGGCACTTGGACCACCACCCTAGGGATGCAGCCAGCGCCTCCAGGGACACAAGGAGAAGGAGCAGGGGTTCAGCCAAGCTCCACATGGAGCCTAGCCTTCCTGGTGCTAAGAAAGTCCCCACTGAAACCACCTCCAGTGCTCTGGGGACAAAGATGGATGCCACAAGCACCAAAGATGGAGGCAAGGCTTTGCCCAGCAGACAGCTTGCTCAGGCAGGCCACCCAGCACTAGGGACCCTCTTGCCAACAGCCCAGGAGTTCAAGAAATCCCCTTCACAAGGGCTGGCCATGCCCTGGGGGTCCTCGGGCTCCAGCCGTACCTTTGGCCGCTGTGTGGAGATGATGGACGCCCTCCACCAGATTGGGCAGCTTGACCACCTGAAGGAGCCCAGCTGGAAGCCACCAAGTCAAACCACCTTGACTTGAGAAGCTGCACCTGCTCTTCCCAGAGGGAGGTGTGAGCCCTGGGGGGGCTGGTTGGGGGTTGTTGGCATGGGGACACCCTGGGGCTCATTGAGCTCAGAGCCTGGCCCCAAGGATGAGACCCCGTCACTGACAGCATGTCCCTTAGATGAGGAGAGCATCACCCTCTGGGGTCAGGTGTCCTCCTTGCAGGGCGTGGCTAGCCACTTGCAGGACAAGAAGAGGAAGGTGAGCCACTAGCAGTCCCTGAAGTTTGGGCAGGGAGGGAGCAGCCGAAGGGCCCCTGTCCGGGGATGACACTGGGGATGACACAGGGGGGCCATGCCCTCACTCTGCCATCACCGCTATTCCCAGATCAAGCAACTGGAGGATGCCCTTGGAAAGCTGGGAGTGGCTGGAGCTGACCGGAAAGTGGATGGACGCAACCAGATCACTCTGCAACTGGGGTAAAAGGATGTGAGAGCATTTTCTACCCTGTGGGGCTGCAAGGGAGCCTTTGGGGGTTGGGAGCACTCCAGACTGGAGTCTGGACACCCCCTGAGCGGCCCCATGGAGGCTAAGCACGCCTGTGCCTGCGTCTTGCTGGCCAGGTCTGTGCTGCAGGAAATAAAGCAGGAGCTGATGGAGCTGGGACTGCAGGATATGACCAAGGCCATGCTGAAGCAGTTGGTGACTGAGATGGCTGAGCAGATGCAGATGCAGGTGAGGTCTGGCGGTAGCACTCCCACCACCTGCCAGCTTGGTGGGGTGGTCCTGATGGTGTTCCTGGCCATGTCCCCTGGCTGGATAGGACCATTGAGCCTCCATGGCGGCATCCATCCCATCTCAGAGCCAATTCCTTCTCCCCTTCCTGCAGCAGAACAATCTAAGTGTGAGTGAGAGTGCTGGGAAGGAGCAGGCAGAGGCACAGGCAGTGTGCCCTGTCTGCAGCACAGACACCAGAGCATGGGTGGGGCAGCTCCTCCAGCACTATGAGAAGCTCCAGGAGGTGGTGGACTTTCCAGTCTTGTTCAATATATTCATCAATGACCTGGATGAAGGTACAGAGTGTACCCTTAGCAAGTTTGCTGATGATACAAAACTGAGAGGAGCGGCTGACACACTGGAAGGCTGTGCTGCCATACAGCAAGACCTGGACAGGCTGGAGAGTTGAGTGGAGAGGAACCTAATGAAATTCAACAAGGGCAAGTGTAGGGTCCTAGACCTAGGGAGGAATAAGAGGAATAACCCCATACGCTGGATACAGGTTAGGGGCTGATCTGCAGACAGGAAAGCAGCTCTGTAGAGAGAGACGTGAGAGTCCTGGTGGACAACAAGTTGACCATGAGACAGCAATGTGCCCTTGTGGCCAAGAAGGCCAATGGTCTCCTGTGGAGCAGTGATTCACAGACTCTGGCTGGGTATGGGCCAAAATCGTTATTACAACAACTTTCTGAGTTTTATAGGTACAGGTACTTTCCATGCACAGGCAGCATCCTGCTGACAGGTTGAAGGTTAATTGCCACGTGCTTCTCAGTGTCTTCTGATTGGTCATCTCTGTCTGTTCACGCGGAGTAGCAGCTTTGCTTTCACATTCCTTTTCTCGCTGATATCTCCTGATGCTTGCCTATCTTTTCTCTCAAGGCGTCTCTCAAGGATACAGCTTTGTCTCATCAAGGTCAAACAGATCCCCTATGCTACTCTCTATCCCCACAGTTCCCCCTTTTTGTTTTTCTACAACAAAAGCTTGATTAATTATTTTTTGCACTATTTTCCGTAAGCAGCCTGAAATACAGGGCACGACAAGCATTAAGGCATGCACAAATAATAACAACAACAATCCAACATTTACAGTTGATAGTAGCCATCCTGAAATACCCCAACTGTTAAAAAGGTTAGCCAGCCATTCCCAACTTCGGTCTATTTGTAATTTCTGCACATTTCACTCTAACTGTTGTATACTTTTGTGGATTAATTCAGAGTGGTCTGATAAATTCATACAGTACATGCCATCAGAATCTTCACATCCATGGTCGTGTGCTAATAACAGGAAATTGATGGCTGCCCTATTTTGCAGAGTTGCGTGGTGTACGGAATCTACATCTAATAATAGGCCAGAAAGCGCTAATGAAGTAGCGTTACTTTGTTTCGCAAGCCAACAACCTAGCTTTTTTAAGAATGTGAGCGCTTTCACTGAAGCCACGCCAGGGGCAAGGAAAGAAGAAATGGCAACCACGGGTGGCTGCCAAAAGTGTACTTGGTTGTTACAATCTGACTCGAAAACATGAGTCACCGAGCGTCTATTTCTGTGGTAGTCTTTTGCATGAGTGTGATTTAGTATCACTGTGATATTAGGTATCAGCATGCTTAATTTTCCTAGAGTACAAGACCCTCTTGTAATCCGAGAAGGAATCTCTGACCAGGCACGATCTCCACAAATAAAAAACACGACCTGGGGCAGTTTCCAGGGTACCAGATCCACAAGGGCAACATGAGTGGATGTCCAATTGCACCATTTTGCTTGGTTCCGATATATACTATCAAGAGGGGTGACCTTTTGGAGATATGTTGTGTTTTGAGGGTATTTGGTGAAGTTAAAATATTTACAAGCAACCATCTGAATTAAGCCTACAATATCGATTTCCTGTGGCTCTAAAGGTAGGGGTGGTAATCTGTCATTCCGTTTGTCCCAGTTATCAAGGCACTCAGTGGTAGAGCTGCACTGGGTTTTCGTGAGACGACCGTGTGCTTCGTTAACTATTATGGATATGTTATCTAGGGGAGGCCTACAAGGCATGTGTGGAAGGGATTGTCTGACGTAGCCATAGATAGACAGAGAGTATCTTGGTCTAAGGATTTTGCTAAGTTCATCTCAAATTTTGGGTACTAGTCGCTTTCTGCCACAGGTTAATGTGATTATGAGTGGTAACGTTTGGTAATCTGGTGCCCCTTTACACTGGCATTCTTTACACCATGTCTCTCTTTTTGTTGACATACAATACCACTTGCTGACACACGCAATGCATTTACAGAGGGCCCAGACCTGATGGTTACTATCCGGGCACTCCAGACAAGGTATTTTATGGGGTTCTGTTACCGCTTACGTATCGAAGGGGCTATAGTGTTCCCAGTCTAAAGCAAGAATCTTACCCCTTATACCATAGTATGCGCCTCCCCTTTCAGACCGATGGTTAGTTGGTTCTTCAAAGATGCTGTGTTCAGACTTCCATAACTGCATCCATGCCTGCTTGCTAGGGTTCCATAGACTGAATCAGGATAGCAGACTCATTCAATACTTCTGGCTTTGTTTTTGCTTGTAGGGGCACACACACTGGGCCAGAACCCACCGAGGTCCTGTTCCCCTTATCTACTATTTTGTATTCAGTAGTTCTATTCAACTCTTCTTGGCGATGACTCACTGCAGGTCGCACTAGCCGTGCCGGTATCCACCGGGTCCCGTTTCCTGTGGAAATACAAGCATATCCTTGACCCCAGGTGATTAACTTAAATGGTCCTTCCCATTTTCCCATAAGCAACAATCTTACCTGTACATTTGCACAGCTTTCAGGGTCAAGATTTATAAGCTTTTTTAAGGATATAATGTGTCTTAATAAAACTGGTTCTTGCGTGCTTTCATCTATCGTTAAGTGATTTAGTACATATAAGGCTTTCTGTAACCATGCCTGTGGGGGTTCCCCTAACATTCCCTGTTTTTGTTTTTCTAGCATCTCTTTAAGTGTGCTATGTGCGTGTTCCACAATGCTTTGGCCTTGTGGGAAGTGGGGAATACCGGTGACCTGTTTAATACCCCATGTCTGTAAAGAGGCCTGTATTTTAGCGGACACATAAGCTGGTCTGTTATCAGTTTTTACAGTTTTTGGTACTCCCATGACTGCAATGCATTGCAACCAATGTCGAATAACATCACGAGCCTTCTCTCCTGTATGAGCAGTGGCTACAACAAGGTGAGAAAACAAATCAACTGAAACGTGTACATAGCGCAAATGTCCAAATTCCATAATGTGCGTAACATCGGATTGCCAAAGTCCATCAGGTGTAAGCCCTCGTGGGTTAACCCCCGCAAATGATGGCAGAGAAGCCAGCTGCTGTCAGCGCAAACGACCCTGCAAAATGAATCATGCTAACATTTCAATCATTATAGTTACTGTTTTTGAGAAGGTATGTGGCAAAAATACCCACTCTGATGCAGTCAGGCTCTTTGCAAGTGCATCATCCCACTGTCCTATCAGGGCGTAAGGTTGAAATTCTTGATATATCATAAACAAATCTGCAATGTGCTGTAATGCCTTCTGAGCGGTTGGGGTTAATGAACGTGGAACCTACAGGGGAGGGAGGGGCAGACACAGCGCTTCAGGGCGTCCCCTGTATCTTCAAAGTGTGCTCATGTCTGTCCCCCTCTCTCTGACCCAAGACAGCCCCCTTATATCCTGCACCGGATTGAGTGGAAAAGTACAGGCTAGAGTCACTACATGCGTGGCAAGTGCATGCAGCGAGCCTCAGACTCATGATCCAGCTTTGCTAACAGTGGATGTCTGATACATGACTACATTGTTGTACTCCCTTCTTGTTCTCTTCTTCTTTGAAGGTCAGGTTCTCATGGATACACACATAGTTTTTGCAGCAACAGTACTGAGTCCCTTTTTCCCAACATGTATACCGGGTTTGGTTCAACTAGTAATTTTCTGTCATGTCTCACTTGGACCATCCTCTATTATCCCTTACACATGCCGCTCCGTGGTCTGTAGGTGGGACATGATGGTGTTCTACAACTCGTACAAGAGTACAATGCAAAGTGGCATCTACAACTGATCATATGCTTATTAAACACGGCAAACAGCATACTAAACATAACAAGACAAGTTCCTTCCACACAGGCAATGAGTATAATTTGCTTCAACCAGCCCCACCCCCAAGTCCATCCAGCAAAGAGATTTCACCCAGTGGTCTCCACAAGTTGCTGGTTTGGTCGGTGCAGTTCTGGCAACTGGGCATGGATGGATTTGGGGTGGTCATTTAGATTCATACAACACAGTCCTTTAAAATCTTGACAACCATGTCTGTGAGCTAAAAGCAAAAAGTCAATAGCAGCTCTGTTTTGCAGCGTCACATGTTGAAATAACTCAGAAATAGCTGTACTAGTAGCATTACTAAACTTATCCTTGGCAGCGAGGGAGTCCTTATTTTCAAGAATCCCTGGCAGCAAAAGAGTCCTTGTTAGCAAGAATCCTTGGCAGCAAAAGAGTCCTTGTTAGCAAGAGCACATGCAGACTCCCCTGTTCTTGCTGGTACTGTGCCGTGATCTTCTTCAACAACAGGCCAAGATTCTCAAGCAGCTAGATAAGGTGTCCTTGAGTCCATTACAGACTTATGTCATCTAAGTGTTTTTCTAGCAAGTTGTGGTTTAGCCTCAGACGGCAACAAAGAACGACGTGCCGCTCGCTCAGATCTTCCCAATATGGGACAAATCAAAAGAAAAAGGCAAAACTCTTGGGTTGAGACAAAGGCAGTTTAACAGAACAGCAGAGGGAACAAGAAAAACAGCAACAATAACACAAATAAAGGAATATACAAATGTGATTACGGAACTGCCGCTCCCCGCCGCTCCACCGAACCGGACCTGGGACACCCCAGCCCGCTTATAAGCGGTGACTTCCTGCCCCCTCCCTCGGCAGCTCAGTGAGGGCGTGGCTCACATGGCATGGAATACTGTCTCTTGGGGAGAATTAACCCTATCCCCGCCAGAACCAGGACAGCACCCGAGACTGAATAACAATTAGTGTGATATATGTGTTTTCCAGCACCCAGGTGCAAATCCCTTGAGCATATTCACAATCCTCCTCACTGATCTTCTGTTGCTTTCCCATATTCCACCCCCCGCTCAAGAGACCACTTCTACTGGGGTTCTTTTAGTCTCGCAGGGTATAACACAGAGTAATTTACAAAGGCATGTAATAACATATATACATATAGGAAAAGAAATAAAACCACATCTCTATAGTACTGCTTTGAATCAGGTGTCCTATTTCTCTTTTTCTGCCACTTTCTCGTAGTGCGTATGGCATACCTTTGTGCTAATGCGGCACATTTCCCTTCTAGTTGTTCCTGTTTGGTTTTTTTCTTTTCCCATCATGGCTGACATAAAAGTCTGCCTTTGCAACAAGAGCTCACCCTTAAGTTTCTCATTTTCCTACAGAGCATCCTATAGATTTTGGCTCAACTCCTTTTCCCAATCGACCATGATCTTATAGGCAAACAACAAACAACCAGACATATGCCCTGCATGGGTAAGCTGTTCTCGAGAGCATAAGCATGTCGGCTGGTGAAAACCCCCAAAATTTCAGGACTTCCATCAGTTCTACAGCCCATCCTGGTCTATCTCCCTGGGGCATGCTCACCTTACGTCTAAACATTGTGTATATACAAACTTCTTCACTTGACGGAGTGTCAGCCCTAGTCACGTACGAGAACAGTACCACACCGGGCAGAACACCTGCTCAAGCAGAGTCACCTAATGACACTACACACAAAAAAAACCAAACAGTAGCACAGATGCTGATCAGCAGGTATAAGCTGGTGCCCGCACACACTTACACAGCAGACATAGAAAAACACCACTTCTATCTCAGGGAGACGGCTGGGGAGGGGAGGGGGTGAGGCGGGCGGCAGCAGGAGCGAAGCGGCTCCAGCTCCGTCCTTCTCTGCTGACATTCTGACAATACACTGCAATACCCCGATTCTGGCTGCGCATGTATAAGCAGTTGAGAAGGAGGAACAGACGCGATACCTGGCGCAAATGGAGCATGGTTAAGAATGACTTTCGTCTCTGTTGCTGTAAAATCTCCTCCACAGTTGGAGCAGATGCAGCCATAACTTTAATTGGGGTTAAAGGTGGACATAAATCAGGTTCAGTCTCTGGATTTATTGGACCAGATTTATTGGATCTTCTGGCTCTTCGCCTACCGAATTCTGCTTTTGGTAATGTTCTTCAGGATTGGGAATCTGAGCATATTCAGGCTGAGGGTCTGCAACTGGGGGTATCATTTCAAAAGACTGAGGTTCCTCTGGGGGAGCTTGTGGTGCCCCTCCAGCAACCCCCTGCAGGGCTTGCTCTGCGGGATGCAGTGTTCATATGGCAGTGTATACAGTTCGCCAAGTAACTATTATTCCTTCTGGCAATGGCAGATGCAGCGTCTCCCGCATTTGCAATTCCTCCCCCACTTTTAGCCACTGAGCTAAATTGTAGGACCACCCTTCAGGGAACCGTGAGCAATAACCACGTATCCATATAAGCAAAGTCACTAGTTTGACAGGGGCCACTTTAAAGCCCTGTTCTGTGAAAGTGTGCTGCAGAAGTTCAAGTTGCAATTTCTGCTCTCAAGTAGCTGTTTGTCCCATTTTTAATATCTACTGTGGCTGCTCACCTTTTTCATCCAGCGAACGGCAATGAAAGTAATTGTTAGAGAGCTGTCGGTATGAACTCCTCTGTCCAGCCATGGGTACACCACTGGGTAATTAGTACTTCGTATCTCTGTTCTTTTTAATCCTTGTTTGGACTTCATCTGCTGCAATGTGTCCTTAATTAATGTGTCCTGTAATGGTAATTAAGGGGATGCAATCGCATACCCTTTCGTTGCTGCCTCAAATAAAGTTTCACTGGCTTGCTCCCAACTTGATAATTGGAAAGCTGTTGTAGAATCAGTGGGAAGGCCCTTGCTTTTTAATCATGCTAGCAAAAGCCAAAGAGTTCCTTCATCATATTGTATACCCCTTTTACTGAAAAACTTTTCTCATCTACATACAATTGCCTTTTCCTCTGAGGACCTTTTTGACCCCATTCTCACACATTCCCAGCTGCTCACCTTTCCTTGGTGATTAGTCGTCTGGACTGCAGCTCTCTCATACCGCTGCTTTT
This sequence comes from Alca torda, assembly GCA_008658365.1. Classification (NCBI taxonomy): domain Eukaryota; kingdom Metazoa; phylum Chordata; class Aves; order Charadriiformes; family Alcidae; genus Alca; species Alca torda. The sequence continues at coordinate 84,522,287 of CM018101.1, forward strand.
TTAATTCAGCCGGGTTGCTCCACCAGTCGTACATTCCTACGATTCAAGTCTCGATTTGGGCAGCCATTTGTGGAGCATTGATTCACGGACTCTGGCAGGGTATGGGCCAAAATCATTTATTACAACAACTTTCTGAGTTTTATACGTACAGGTACTTTCCACGCACAGGCAGCATCCTGCTGATAGGTTGAAGGTTAGTTGCCATGCACTTCTCAGTGTCTTCCAATTGGTCATCTCTGTCTGTTCACGCGTGTGGCAGAATATTTAGACTTAAATAGTCACCCTGTGAACACTCCAGCGTGATTGGTTGCTGAGTAGGAAGTTAGCAACACAGGGAACAAGTTTTAACTAGCTGTAAGAATAAGAAACACGAATATTTAGCCAATAGGTATTTGACGAGTGGATGTAGGTAACCAATTATATTATGCCACGTATGATTTGCTTAATGCGAGTAACCAATCAAGAATTTGTCTTTGTAGTACACGGAACTAGAATACCTATAATAACTGAGCTATCTGCGCAATAAAGTGGCATTAACCTGATCATATTGGTCTGCGTGTTATTGTCCGAAGCTTCCGCGTCAACACACGCGGAGTAGCAGCTTTGCTTTCACATTCCTTTTCTCGCTGATATCTCCTGATGCTTGCCTATCTTTTCTCTCAAGGCGTCTCTCAAGGATACAGCTTTGTCTCATCAAGGTCAAACAGATCCCCTATGCTACTCTCTATCCCCACAGTCTCTTGGAGTGCATTAAAAAGAGTGTGGCCAGCAGGTCAAGGGAGCTCATGCTCCGCCTCTACTCTGCCCTGGTAAGGCCACATCTGGAGTACTCTGTCCAGTTCTGGGCCTCCCAGTTCAAGAAGGACAGGGACCTACTGGAGAGAGCCCAGCGGAGGGCTACAAAGATGATCAAGGGAATGGAGCACCTCTCTTATGAGGAAAGGCTGAGAGACCTGGGTCTGTTTAGCCTCGAGAAGAGAAGACTGAGAGGGGATCTTATCAATGCTTATAGATATCTGAAAGATGGGTGTCAAGCCGATGGGGTCAGACTCTTCTCAGTGGAGCCTGGTGATGGGACAAGGGGCAATGGGCACAATCTAGAACATGAGAAATTCCATCTCAACGTAAGGAAAAACTTCTTTACTTTGAGGGTAACAGAGCACTGGCACAGGCTACCCAGAGAGGTTGTGGAGTCTCCTTTTCTGGAGATATTTAAAACCCACCTGGATGCATTCCTGTCTAGCCTGCTCTAGGTGAACCTGCTTTGGCAGGGGTTTGGACTAGATGATCTCCAAAGGTCCAATCCTACCCCTACTATTCTGTGATTCTGTGACTCCTTCATGTCACAGCAGGTGGTGGGCAAGGTGGTGAGGCAGCTGCCAAGGAGGAGTTAGGTAGGGAGATGCCAGTGCAGGGGCCTTGGGAGGGGGCTGCTGGAACCGGTTATACTTTGCTGTAATGTGGGGGAGTGCCTCAGTGGCCCCCAGATTGGCTTGCACAAGTCAGCAGCATGGAAGGAAATTAAAGTGTTCGTGCAAGTCCTGCCAACGCTGATAGACTGCGACCACTGTCCGAGTAACCTGGGTCTGTTCCCCATGGGGCAGCCAGCTCCCCTTGCACAGCACAGCCTTGTCATCTTCCTCCCTGAAGGAGGATGAGGAGCTGCTGAAGTGCATTCAGTCCACCATCATGGGGTCTATGAGAAACTCAGCTCCATCATGGGGAACCTCCTGGATAACAGTCACCAGCAGCAGAAAGATACCAAGGTGGATGACTGAAATCCTGTTGGGTCAGAGCACTCTTCAGGCAGACCCCAAACTGAGGACCACAAGGGATTTGTCCCCCTGCCAGCCTGCTTGCAGCCCTGCAGAGATTCAAAATGCCTTTCCTGAGGCTTTTGAAGGGCATGGGGAGGCAGGGGGTTCTCAGCTGCCCAGAAGGCAGCTCTGGCCCTGCCGTGGCATCATGGAGTGCTTTCTGCATTGGAAGGCTTGTTCCAGTCCTTGGAGAGGCTGGAGAAGGAGAAGGTGGACAAGGAGGACCTGGTGCTGGGAACTGATGTGATATGGCCTCGAGGGGCCCAGGTGCCAGCCAAGGGGGTCCCGAGTAGGATGATAAACACCGCTTGTCCCTTGGGTGCTTGGTGGAAGAACTGGCCGGGGGGAGGGATGATTTCCAGACAAGCTGTGCGTTCCTCACCATGTCCCTCTGTCTCCCCCTGGGTCCCTTTGGCTCATGGGACCAACCCCACAGGGGTGATGGGGCAAATGGCACCATGTAGCCACTTCTCCCTCTCCTCCTGACATGAGCTGGCCCTGCCCATCGTACCCCCATCCTTTCCCCACCACTCTCCTGCCTTTCCCTCTTACTAGGAAGCAGACAAAACCGTCCTGGCTGGTAAAGTTAATTGCACTGAGTTGGGCATACACATGGAGTGGCTGAATGAGATGACCCAGGAAATGCTGAGCCGGGTGATGGGCCAGGAGCAGGTCCAGCAACAGCTCAGTGAAGAGGTGGCCTCCAAGGAGAGTGGTGGCTCATCCCTGCCGCACAAAACTGGCACTTTCAGGGCTTGACAGGCTAAGGCAGCATCTCTCTGAGGGTCCCCCCTCCTGGCTGTCCCCCCCAGGGACTGCAGAGTCCCATGCTGGGGCTGCTGGCTAAGGGTATGCAGCCATCCACAGCTGGACAGGAGGGGGGGTGACAACCCACAGTCAGGGGAAGAGGTGGTAGGCCAGGGTGTAAAGCAAAGGGAACACGAGGGACCTCAGGAATGATGGAGATGGGTGAGAGGCACCTGCCTCAAGTGTGTGTATGCAAATACTGAGGGCTTGGGAAAATGGAAGGAGAGCATGGGGGACAATCAACAGTCTGGGAGAGAGCATGTGAGTCAGGAGCAGCAGAGAGGCGGTGCTGGTGGCATGGCGGTGGCAGCATGTTATAGACCCCTGCAGGGGGAGAGGAAGTGAGGAGGTCTCTGCGTCACACACCCTGAGTGCAAGATGGCAGGATGCAAGGGGTCAAGGACATTTTTTAGAGGGCGTCCGGGACAGCTTCTTGCTACAGGCGTTGGAGGGACCAGTCAGTGTGATGCCCAGCCTGATCTGGTTTCAGGATGTGGTAATCAATGGTAGCTGTGTCTGTGAGGACTGCGAAACAGCGGGGCTCGAGATCCTGAAAGGAACGAGGAAGGAAAGCAGCAGAGAGCAGATCCTGAACTTCAGGTAAGCACTCCGCTTCTGCAGGAAAACGATAGCTGGGATCCCATGGGAAGCAGCTGCGAAGGGCCACGGAGGTCACCAACAGCCTCCAGCAAGCACAAGAACAGTCCATCACAATGTTCAGGAAAATGAGCAGACTTATCAGGAGATGTTTGTGTATGGAGGGATGCAGCCCACCTCAGCCCCTCTTACTTTCTTGCTGACAGATGAATCTGTAGATGGAATAAAGAGCATCCAAAGCCACGTAGCTGCTCTCTTCTTCCTTGCAAGAGCTGAGGAGGATGAGATGTCCCAGCAGCTGTCCTGAGATGATGATCTGGATCTCTCTGTAGCAGCCAAGGCTGAACTCATCTTGCCAGGCCTGGGGGAGGGAGGCAGAATAGCAGAAGGGCTGAGGCGAGGCAGCTGGGGCCGAAGTTCTGAACACAAGAGTGTGCCCAGGGCTGGTGGGTCAGAGCTTTGCAGGGCCATGCCAGCTCTGCCTCTCAAAGCAGATAGAGCTGGGCAGCTACCACCATGCTCCTGAGGCATTCATGTCCCACAAAGGCCTGGGTGCAGCTCTGACTCTTGGCAGAGAGGGGACTGGAGAGAGGAGCCCATGGGAGAAGGAAGGACCAAGACCCTTGCTTCAGGGCAGACTTTTGCCGACTGCCCGAATGCCTGGCAGGAACCCTGAGCTGCAGGCTGCTCTCGTGCACAGGGGAGGGGAGATGTCCTGGCTGGTGGCTGCCTGGCTGCTTACCTCCAGTGAGGAACATCTGGCCAGGAAATGGCTCAGCCTCTGAATCCTCCTCAGGGCCCTTGCACACACAGCTGCACTATTGGAGTGGGCAAAAGTCAGCACCATCTTGGAGGAGAGAAGAGAAGCTGCCAGTCTGCCCCAGGAGATGATGGCCGCTCCAGCAGAAAGAGCACTGCTGAAATCCTGGCTGGACTCGCACAGTCCAGGCTCAGGGGTACGGCCCCCTGGGAAGCCAGGAGAAGAGAGCTTCCAGGTTGGGCTCCCCGTGCAGGATGGACAGGTCCCAGTGGGTCTCTGCCCAATTTGTGTCTGGAGAGGAAAGCGGGGGGAGCGGGAAGTAGGGGGATGGCAGCACCAGCTGCCACTGCTGTGATGCCAAAGGAAAGGGGCCAAATTCCTCCCATTGCCTTGGTGCAAAGAAAAGCTTTGGGGGCTTGAGCTGGCAAGGCTTTACCATGATGTAAGAAGAGTCTGTGGAGAGGAAAGGCACTTTGACTGCAGCCAGGGGACAGTAGGCTCTGGAAGAGCACAGTGGGCAGCCCCCAGCTCCCCCAGGGGAGGTGGGCACCCTGCCTGGC